>WMED01016321.1:0-13351 GCA_019650415.1 Pipa parva
GAGAATAGGATTTTAAATGCTTTTTTTTACCTAAATTTCTCGACTTATACATGAGTATATGTCTCAACACATTGTACAGATACTATTGTCCTTCTGTCTGTGTAAATCTTCCTCCCACTTAGATTGTAAGCTCTACTGAGTAGGGATCTCCAACCTCTTGTGTCAACTGCAATCTAGCACTTAAAGTTATGTATCCTTGTCATATTTTACTCATATTGCTTAATGCACTTTTCCCGTGTCTCTATTGAACTTGTATTGCTAAATTGTACAGTGCTGCGTACATTTGTAGCACTTTATAAATAAAATAATACATACATACATACATACAATATAGTAGTTAACTAAGAATTATGGAATTCTGTGATACAAATCTAAAGTTCAGCAGTTCTGATGTATTGGGTCTATCATTCTTACCGAGGAGAGAAATTCATAATCCATATCTTTCTGCATTTAAAATGTTAAGTTTTGCATCTTTGGAGCCTAGGACCCAAATAAGAATGTATATTTTAGAACATAATAACTTGAGGATTGTGACAATAACAATCCTTCTACTCTGCACTAATTTGCTTTGACAACTACTGTTATTACAGCCATAGGTGTTACATCCACATTGCTAAAATGAGAATTATTTTGATATAAAATTGTCATTTGTATGCTGAAATGCATAAACAAAAATATCTCTTTAATATTTTCCAATCATCTAAAATTACAGGGAGTTTCATTTACATTTTGATATCACACTTTACAGTTGGTATGTTTTATGGAATGTAAAGTGATGCCTCAATTTAGAGTTTGTATAGCTGACAGTTTATGGGATACAATATCCTATTTGTTTGTTATTCTGTATATATAGAAATGTCATTACATGATTGCTTTCGTCACGTTAATATATTTTGTTGAACATGACTTACTAAATAGTCAAAGAAATTTTGAATGGTTTTATAGAAGTAAGATTTTTCCATAATAGAAAAGAGAAAATATGTTTACTGATTCTTTATTTAAAGGCATATGAAAAATCAAGTAAATTAATGGAAAAACTCATAATTTCTCTGTGATATGGTTCTGGCTAGTACACTGTACTATAAAAGGTATTATTGTTAGTAGATTGATTGGACACTAAAGGAGATTTAACATAAATCCATTAGTACTGTAAAGCCAATAGCTCAATCAGCCTGGATGATTGATGAACATTTTATTTGTTCCTGTTTTTCTCATTCGTTAATTGCAGATGTTAAAGGGATATTCAGTGCAATTAAAGACAAAAAGTTTATAGAACTATTAGGTAAACTGTTACTCCCCAATGTCCCTAGAAATAACTTTTATTTACATTTTATCTGCAACTTACTTATGTTTAAAGAATAAACATTATTGCTTATTGCTATAGTGACGTAAAGATATGTTCAATCATAAAATATTTTTCTAGTAATAGACTGAATTTAAAAAATAAAACAGTCTCTTAGTAAACCCAACATTTTCTAGGTCCCCTTTGTTGCTCTTTGGCAGACTTTTATATTGTCATTACAAAGATGAACAGATGGAAAATTTGTTATTAATGCAGTGAGAATAGTGATTGGGTAACTAGCAATGAAACAAAACCTGGAACCAACATAAGTTTGTAAACGAGCAATGCAAGTCATTCCTAACTAGTAGAACTTTGTAAACTAGCAATTCAACAGTATCATTACCCAAGTTGCTTACAACAACAAGTTGCTTACAACAGTTGAGAACAATCAATCAAATGCCAACCTTACACCCCCTTTCAAGAATACCATTCCAGGCCTTCCATTGTTTGGTGGCTGAATAGTTTTGTCACCTACAATCTTTTTTCCTAGACTATAACCCTTTCAATTAAATAGCTATCTAACTTTGCCTCTGGGTCTTCAGATTATGCGGTGAAAAAGGATTAGAAGGGGATTCACTATTTAAAATAACTGACTTTAGTAAGCAAATATGGAATTTGGTAATTTGTAGAATATTATTGGGGAAAAAAGTTTGTAGTGGCAAAAATATATTCCATTACATGATTACTTCCATCATGTTAATATATTATAATGAAGATGACTTACTAAATAGCTTACTACTACAAGGTTGTAATGAATAAATACTGCCTGGGGAAAATATGCAATTTAGGGGATTATTCAGTAAGGTGCGAATTCAACAGTCGAATTCGCAAACAGCAGATTCACATAGTAAATACACTACAATTTCCCCATTGTAAAGTCGCGACAATTTTTTAAAGTTAAGATTGTGACAATTTTCCCTTAATAAAGTTGCGACTTCGACAATATTCTCATTATAAAGATGCGACTGCGACAGTAGCAGCCTATTGCGACTGTCTTTACCTCTCGATTTCGCACCTATACGCAACAATTCGGACTTAAGTGAGTAACCCCTTCAGTTGGCTTCTTTCGTTTGTTGTAATTTGTGATTAGTCTGTTATTTTGTAAAGTTAAATATTTAAAAAATAAAAATCGCTAGGCAGAAAGAGTCAACAAAATATTTTGGAACTTAAAGGGTAAACTAAAAAAAAAGTATAGCTGTGGTACACAATATTTTCTGTTTAATAGAAAAGGAAAAAAGAAACATAGCTACCATTCTGTAAAAATCTTAGAATGAACAAATGTTTTAATGTTGCATAACATACTGTATATTAATGAAAAAAGTCACTTTCGTAAATTAATTAGTTTTGAGTATTCAAAAAAAAAGGAAATATGTTCCTTATAGGATCTTAAAATGTGCCATATTCTAATTAATTTTATAATTTTTCCTGCTCAGTCTGAAGCATCTAAAATGTTTTTTTTTCTATAAAAGGCAGTAGCACTGTGCTCTATACACTATATTAAACAGACCAGCTCCCTTTATACTTCACTGTGAAATGCTGGATTGTTTTCAGATTAATGGTATAAATTATTACAGCATATAAAGTAGGAAGCACCATTATGAAGTTTTATATGGATTTCATAATAGTTCTGTGGCATAGATAGGACTAAGCATCTAAAAAATGGCAGCAATGAATCTGACTAAACTGAAACCTGCTATTTTTCCTATTAATGTTTGGCCATCAAATATCTTGTATGAAGTTGTGCCTTGAGGATATATTCAGTGATGGAAAAATATTTGTGATTTTTCAGAAGTATGGGCAAAAATACTAGGCAGGAGATAAAAAGTATACTTTATACATATTCTCCCAAAAATATTTATTAAAAAAACAATATACATGGATATATATGAATATATATATATATATATATATATATCGTTTATACAGTCCTTTATACAGTCCTGCTCCCCCTCCCATTCTGTGTACAGACTCTTCCTGTGCAGTGCCAATAAGCCCTGTCCCCGAGTGACATTACAAATTATACAGAAAGCCTTTCTTGTTGGAAAAACCCCTCCCCCTCTCCTTAGCGAAAAATCCTGTTTATAGCCTTGAGCATGCACAGATTATAGCTGTCCGACTGCCTGTGTGGTCGGCTGTGGAGAGAGAAGTCAGGAATAGGAGGGGTCATAGTTAGGTCCATGCACAGAAGCTGTTTACACAGACAAAGCAGGGGGATACTGAGCTCTGCTGAGTTGAGAGGTGAATCAGGAGTTTCTTAATCGATTTATTGATTGAAAATAGGTAAATACAGCTTTATTTATATACAGGGTTTACTTAACCTTCAAACACCAGTGTTCCCAGAATACACCACCATCACCACAGTACACGAGTGTTCCAACACGGCACCACCTAGATAGGAGGTATAGAGTACAAAAAGATCAAAATTAAAGGTGAAGTTAAAAAAAAAATTATAAAAAAAAATCAAGAAAAGACCAAAACATAGCTGAACTGAAACCAGTATATAGCGAAAACTACTACTACTGTATTAGTTTGTTATATATGAACTGAAACCAGTAAACATATTTCCAACCCATAGTGTATGAAAAGAGGTGCCCTATATCCCTTACTAGGACAAGTGCCAGAGAAAATGGAAACAGATTATAGGAACACAGTAAATGAACATAGTTCACATGGTCTTAACGAACTATATTCAATCAATATGTCCCTATAACATGCTGTGTTGGGACACTCTTTGGTTTATGAATTATACCAAATGAGACCACTAAATAATTTCAATTTGTTGGCAAGTCTTAAAACATAGAAATTCCGGCGCTCCAAGATTGTGGACTTTAAATCAGTGCTTTTATTACAACCACAAGGAGTGCCGGAATTTCTATATTTACTTTGATTGCTCCGTCCATCTGTTCCTGAGCACCCATGTCTCTACAAGCAAGGGGATTGAGCAGTTAGTAATATATTTTCTTTAAGTCTTAAAACATGACTTTATTTTAACTAAAATAGATATCAACAATGTCTTTGCCTAGTGAGCCAAGACTGGAAGTACAATCAGAATATTTGCAACTTTTGCAAATGGAGTTACTCCATAATGGGATTTTCATTAGCAAAAAATGACAATACCTACCTTAACTAAACATTCGCCCGAGGTAGTGGTACAGAGACCCCAATGGGACTCTCAGGTTCTGCAGACAAAACTCCGGAAGACAGTCATTAGGCTACATGGTTTCATCTTGCATGCCATTTACAGGAGACAAAATGTTTGACCCCTGTTAACTCAATGCTATACTTAGCCATATGAATGCTGACCATAGGGAACAGCAGGTGTGGGAGTTAGTGCAAGAAAAAAGAAGATAGAGTTACAGATGGTATGTCAATAAGGAGAATTAATAGAGCTCCACGCTCTAGATGGAAGTCAAACCACAGACTAAATATTCTGAGCATTTCTGAGAGTTCTTTATTCATTTTCAGAGGACAAACAATATTTCCATTTCCTTAACCTTTCAGGAGTGAACTGATATGTGATATATGACTACTAAAACTACTATAAAAATTAAGACCATCACGCATTATGGAATGAAAAAAATAAAAGGACACTAAAGGATTAGAAATAAAGCAACTCTGTTAGCCAGCTAATTTAGAGTAGCCCAAATTCCTAGACCCAAACAGTATTTCAGCTTAGCTCCAGATGCCAATCTTTACATGCTAGGCAGGGCTAGCAGTACACAGCATCCATATTGTCAATTTTAGTCTCTTTAACCACCTGTGTCCCCTAGGGACACTGCTCATTTATGAGCATGCTGAACCAAAACTCCTCGCGCAATAACCAATAATGAAGATGAATGTAATGTAACTGGGTACCACATAATATTGGGTCAGACCCACCTTTTTAGGAAATGGTGACAAAGAAGACAGCAGCAGTTCTTCTAGCAGTTTGCTAGAAGCTAAGCTTTCAGTAGAATATAGATTATATCAGTGGGTTCTACTCTAGGTCATCTACACCTTTCTGGATGACTGGGCATCAAAAAATAGCTACTTCAACACATGACTTTAATGAAATACCTTAATTTCTTGATAGGTTTTGTTGTTATTTCACAAAATAGCCAATAAAAAGCTTTTACAACTGAAACGCTTCAGAGCATGTTCTATTTTCATTGAAGCAATTCATACAGCTGACATTAAAGACCTATCTGCACTTATTAGAATTGCCATGTGTTTCCTTAAAGAAGTCACATTTAAAACATTTCACTGACTAGGAATGTCAATTAATAACTTGCAATTTTCTAGCTTTTTCAGCACTACAACTCTCATAATCCATTAAGTGCCAGTGATTCTTTTGGACTGCTATGAGTTACAGTTAAGTGAGAGCTTCCAATGCTCTGATAATAGGACTTGCTATTATCACCAACTAGATATTTGTAAAGTGCATTAAATCATAGGGTTATGATCACACATTCAACTTGAATTAACATAAGAGACAATTGGTATTAATGATAATATCAGACTAGACTGTTTTATGTTGAATTATGAAGATTGCTTAAAATAAATATAAATAAGTATCTTTCAGGTAACTACCACTCAGATCTGAAAATATCCCCTAATCTTTATGTAATTGTTGATATTTTGGCTTTCTTAATTTATTTAATGCTGGTTCTCTTAACAGATTTGATCATATATGAGTTTCTTCTTATCAAGAAGACCCTTCATCTTTAAAAAATGTCTGACTTGCTTTATCTTTAATATAGTACAGCAAATATCATGCTTTTCAATCTCCATCGTCCACTTCTGTTATGGTGTGTATATTAAAATTTTAATTAAAAGTTATTCAATTTTAAATTTGGGAAAAATTTAATAAACTCAGAAAAGGCCGATTTCACCTTTCCGAGTTTATTCCCGCAAGATATCAGCAGTTTCACAAGATTTTTTCAATTGATATTTACCGACAGAAACTTTTTTCGATTGAGTTTTTCCAATGAAAAAGTAGCCATACTACTAATGTAAAGTATGGCTACCTTTCCATCAAAAAATTTGATTGAAAAACTCAATCAAAAAGTTTCTGTTGGTAAATATCGATCAAAAAAAAATCTCGCAATAATTAAGCAAGAAACTGCAGAGATCTCGCGGGAATAAATTCGGAATGGTGAAATCGTCCTTTTCCAAGTTTATTACATTTCACCCTTATAAAAGTATTCTACAGTGAATAAGTGTACTATTTTAGTAAAAGTCCTACTTTTTTACTTTAATCACAAAGCCATTGGATTCTTCATACTGAAACCATATTTTAATAAAATTTATGCTATACTATATTATACTTATATATAGACATTTCCATTATAGCATTTCATGACTGAGTGTATTCTTGTATGGTTGATTAGCTTCCTGTTTGTACCAGCAGTTGATTTTGTATGGTAAAAAGTTTGAATCCTCAAAACATACTGTGTATAATTTATTAGGTTTACCATAATATATACAGATAGATTCAAAGGAGGTCTGAATGTTCAGTACAGAATCTTACAAAAACATGTTTTATTATAATCCACCACTTTATAATTTAAAATGCTATTATTTTATATACCATATAATTTGCTTTATAAAAATGTTGGTTTGCTTGATATCCAGTAGTTACTTCCTAACATTTCTTACTGTTAAATCTGCATTTGAATAAGGTGATCTTATTGCACACTGATAAGCATAATTATGTTCTTCACCATCAGTTTACTGAATGTTAACTGATAAGCAAATGGTGCAAAAGAAAATTGTAATGTAAAGTATAAACCTTTTCCTGCAAATGTCAGTGGTGGAGAAAGCCCACAGATAAGGGAGAAGCAAAGCAAGGTAATCAGAGTAGGTTATCAGAAGAAATAAAAAGTCGTGTCTATTTAAATTGTTTTGTTATACTAAAGCACCATTCCCTACTATTTTCCATGGGGGTTAACTAGCTGTCTACAGTATTTCATCCATAATCAAGCTACATTTCTCCACTGACCTATACTGATTTTACAGGAGTTTATCTAAGTTTTCATCAGTGTCCTTGGATCACAGTGTTCCCGCCGAGTGGGCAGAAGGGCCTCCCCGAGGGCCAATTTGGTTTATTTAGTAAGAGTGAATTAATTTACTATTCGTCAGCTGCAGACAGCATCCAAGGTCACAGATGAAAGATGACAGGAGTAGTCAAAGGGCAGCAAGGCTTTGACTTGTTCAAGTCTCTGGTGATTATGCAGAAAGGTTTAGCTTCAGGTCTCCCACAAGCAATGGAGGAGAATAACAGTTCTTAACACTGCCAAAGGGGAAGCAGGAAATATATGCATTCGGATTTTTAAAAAGGAAAATAATAATATAACATTGCAAAAACTATTATGAAAAGTATTCTTTAGGAAACAGTATGAGTACACAGCTTTCTTTATGAGTTGGATATTAGATAAGGTTAAGTAGAGAAAAAAAGCAGTACAGTTACCACAAACATCTCTTGTCGCTATCCTGACTCTTATCCCTTTTATAATTCTCCTCTTTATTTACTCTAAGGTTTATTCATCTAAGTGGGAATTTGCCAGATGTAGCAAATTTTCACCACTTACGATCACAATGCTCGGACAGTCACAAAGCTGTTTTTCATTATTCACTAAACACCAGATTCCTTTGGGGAAGAAGTGAACAGAAGTTATTTGGCACATAGTTTAGGAGTAGTTCGTCAAACAGAAGGTTATGCAGTAATGTATAGTCACAAGAATGTGTCCAAGTGAAGTGAAGTGACATAATTTTCCCATGGACTTGTTTAAAAGAGAAAATGTCAAAATAATATTAGTGTATTTCTTAGATATATGTCAAAATTCTACTAATGAAACGGATTGATCATAAGAAAGGACAGTGTCACCACTGTTTCATTTTGGTTGCTACTGTAGTAGATATAAATTACAACAATGGGGGCATATTTACTTATTCAACCATATCAATTGATTTCATCAAATTTCAGTTAATTTTTGTTTCCCTGTTCTTTTCGATTCCCTAGATTTACATAGGATTGATTGCAATGTTTCCCCATCAAAATAAATAATTGACAGGAACATAATCATTGCTTTTCTATGAGGATTCCGTCCAATTCAGATCAATATCGATGTCTCTTTTCAATGGGGAAATATTGTGAACTTAGGCTGATTGACAGAACCAACTCCATAGGGAATAATGTTATTAAGCCAGCCTGAGGGTGGAGAATTTTGAAAAAAATTGATTTTGAACAGTTTAGTAAATCGGATAAAACAGTGACATCATTAAATATAGGCTGTTTATCCTACATTTACTAGTTAAAAAGCCTGTTCGACTTTAGTAAATGTACAAATGTTATTTACATCCTTTTTTAGCCACTTTGAAACACTCCCAGTCTCCTATGCTTGGGATATAATACACAAAGAGGCAGCTGTGGTAAGTTGTCTAACTCAGAGGTCCCCAACCGCCGGTGCGCGGACCAGGACCGGGCCGTTGGGGTTTTTCAGCCGGTCCGCGGCGTCGCTGACAGCTAGCTCTGCGGCCCTATATGGGACCGTCTTGTTGCAGGAAAACAAGCCTAGTGCTCCCACTGATCCAGGGAAACAAGCCTGGTGCTCCCACTTATTCTGAACCTATGGTAAGTTGAATCACATTCTCATTATAAATGTCGTAATTATATTATAAGTATGCACTAAGCTCCACCCCTCCATAACCCCACCCCCATATGACCAAAGCTCCGCACCTGCCCCACCACCACCCCACCGGGCCATGGAAAACTGGTCTTGCTTAAAGCTGGTCCCTAGTGCAAAAAAGGTTGGGGACCTCTGGTCTAACTGATCACAGATTTGCCAATCTACAGAGAATATCTGAAGTAGAAGTGATAAATGTGTGCATATTTGTTCCTTTATGGAACTGTTTACAGTTTAATGAATAACTCCCTCTTGTTTTATTTTTGAAATTTCTCAATTTTTCCATCATCTTCCCACCCCTTTTTCCCACCTGTTTATCAGTGGTGCATTTCATATATAACTTTGGTCTTATATATCTTTAGTGCATCCTCCAGCTTTCTCCCTTTATGTCTCACCCAAGCTTTCTCTCTCCAAGCACACCTTGTTTACGCTCACTACACTTTCTTCTGCTTGCTTCAGTTTTACTATTCCTGAAAGTTTTCTGATTGGTCAATGCTCTCTATTCTCTTTTCCTCCCATAAAATCAGATTTCAGTATCAAAGGAAACAAAGTACACCAGGACATTTTTCCTCTTTGTATTATACATTAAACTCAGTCCATATTTTAATGTACATATTGGTCATTAAATATACATTTCCCTAGATGAATTGTAAATGCTGTCTGGAAAATCTAGATATAAAAGTTGTTTATCAACTCTGAAGATAAATGTATGAAGATAAATAAGTTTGTTCTGAAATTTCTGTGGCTTGTCTGGAAGAACAACTTCTGTTTAGGTGTAACAATGAGTTATCTAATCCTAGGACAGGGGTCGGCAAACTTTACTATTAAAAGAGCCATTTTGTCCCCTCTTCCACTAAAGAAAAGTAGTCTGGAGCCGCAAAACACAACAGCTCAGAGAATTTTATAAGTTTTAATCTTTTTTTATAATTTTACCTGTTACAACATCAGAATACAACAAATAATAACAAAAATAAAATATATAAATCAAAATTACATTGATAAATATCCTTTATTGTTTGTTTTTTATTTATTTGTCAATCAAGGCAGAAGGGAGCCACAAGGAGGCTGAAGAGCCACGTGCGGCTTAAGAGCCGTGGTTTGCCTATCCCTGTCCTAGGACAATGAATTTTTCATGTTTTTTAGCTCTGTAGATAGTCTTACATGTATTTCACTGGTAATTTGCAGTGGGAATAATGTCAAAGGTATATTATCATCAGGAAAAAAGTTTCTAAAACAATGTGTGTTGCGTAGTAAATGGGGGGTTAGCATTCAAAAAAGTTTTATTTTTAAAGGGGACAAATAGAGTACTGAACACCCTAATTAATTTAAAATGATCATGCTTGAAACTTCAGTTTAACAGTCTGTATTAAACAAGTGCTATACACAATTCAGTTACTCTTCTGTGCACAAAGAACCATCCATTGGTGAACTATGACAATGCAGCCCAAATGGAAAAAAATAAACTTTACAAATTTCTACTCTACAAATTAGTCTTTATCAAAACCTTATATGCCCCTAAATTCTCAAAAATTTCTACAGATTTTTATGTATGTAGACAAATGAATTTGTCCGCTTCTTTTTTACCAACACAGCAGTATATATCACTTTATAACTTAGATACAGGTTGTTTTTTTTTAACAACTATTAGATATTGCTCAATTGCCTGGCTATTGTGCCATAGAGAAACTATTATTTTCATGAGTGCACCCTGGTAATCTTATCAGCATTGTTTTTTGACATTGCATATTTTAATAACATGCAAAATAAAAAAAATGGATAATTTGGAGATAAATACTTAAGGCTGACAAAGTAAGCTGTGATTAATTTGAAGGCTGCGTCAATGAAAAATGTAGTAAGTTCAAAATATCTAGTTTGTGATCAGAAAATTCATTTTATACAACATGTAGGAAGAGATTTAAATGCAAAAACATTGAGCAAATAAATTGATATATAATAACACTAAAGATTCTGCATACTATAAATTATAACATTGTGTAAATGTATGTTCTCTTGTAATGTACAGGAATCAACTGATAGTATAACCATGCTAATATCATAGTCAGGACAAGTCTATCCCAAATTAAAAAATAAATAGAAGTCATTTAAATAGTCAAATCAAAATAGAATATCATTTGTATATTTTTTTATTATTATTAATTTACAGATCATCAATATAACAGACAGTATCAGCATGGTCATATGAAGGCAACTTGGAACTTATGGTCTACTGGTTACTGAGTAATTTAACTGAACAGTGTAAAAGGACAATATAACAATTAAGTTGATGGTCCTTATGATATATATACATATATGCTTACAAAGCAGGGCCAGTTCATTCAAAAGTCAGTTCATCGACCATTAGTTTTTTTGTATTATTTAGACCTCTAAGTCTTTAATAGCGATATCCAAATGTACACCTTTTATAACAACCACTGTTGAGTTAGTGGATAACTTTCCAAGAAAATCTGCCATCTGGATTCTGGTTTCACAGCTCAATGGCAGGTTCTGTGTTGTATAATGCGTTGTTATTCTCAGAAAAATGTACTACTAGTTTAGCTTCATTATACTTTCTATTTCTAGACTTGCTCTTTTCATTGTAATAGGGTCACAGTTATGAATAGCTTCCTTTCAGCACATTTATATCTTTTCCTGTCTTGAGGTCTGTCCAAAGTAAAGAAAATGTCAAACTCACAATAGATCACATGTATGCAATGTTTCATCAATGTGAGTGATTTCTGAAGGCATCACAGATATCATGAATTTGGAGGAGCATTTTGAAAAATCCGATGAGCCGGTAAATGTTCCATGACTCTGTCTAATTAACACAAGTCTCCAGTATTTGCCAGACTCACCATTTCAAGAGATTCTCAACTCTGTTTATGTTATAATAGTATTTGATGACATAATGCCCTCAATATCATTTCTAATATGGTTATTTAGTATGAAACCTAAGTTGAAATTTATTTGGAGTGACTTTTCTTCTATACAATAGTAGCTTCCTGTTCCGTATTTTTAAGTTACTAAGTGAATTATGTTTCTTTCTTTTTAAAAAATATGCAGTCTAGCTATCAATGGGTGACAGAAATTATATTATATTATCAATTTATTCTGATATGTCATTTAAAAAGTGGCCTGTGTGTTTTGTATGGATATTGTCAAGTGCATAGATTTCTTTAAAAGTTAAACCATCTCAACCCTGAAAAGTGTGCTCAACAATGACAGGTAGATATGCTATTTCTGTTACCCAATCATAGGAAGGCAGCTCTGGGCTTATTAGCATTGAGCATGTGGCATTTATTTCAAGGGTATTATTAAATGTTGTGAATTTTGAAATTTGCTTACACTGTAGTTTTTGGTCATTAATCTAGGTATAGCATTATTTATTACCTACCTCATTTCATTTTATACAAGTGAAGCTTTTTACTATTGAAATAATCACTGTAACATTTGACATGAACATTATTCATCCCTGTTAATAAGGTTCTTTTCAACTGCATCTACATATGTATTGGTTACTTTGTTCTAGTTTACCCCCCCTCTTACTGTACTATAATGATGATTATGGGTCATGGATGTTTGCTTCACAATCTGCATGAGGGAGGGTCTTGCATTTGCCATGTGGGACCATGAGTCTAAATAATTGTATTGCAATACAATGCTGCAGAATTCTTTTACTTATTCACTAGGACCTGAACTGGTATTTTTTGTGCCATTCTGATCATTGGATAGACCTGTTTCACAAATCTAATCTACTTTGTTTAATGGTATACAGAATTCTATAAACTGTATCTGCATCTCTGTGTGTCTCTAGACTGTTGATTTACTTTCCTTAATAATGTAAGCAAAATGGTAAAACATTTAACATTTGTAAATGCATGGACATCAGATCTTTTTAAATATATAAAAAGATTAGTATTGTGATAATCAGTTTAGTTAGATGAGTTCTCGAGAGGCTTGTCCTCCCTTCATCAGGTTACAAACAATACTAAGTACAGGCAAGAAGGTATTATACCAGTGGTTCTCAACCTAGTTGAGACCGCGACCCCCCCATGATGAAGTCACATGCGGATGTTTGGACTTGATGTCATTACAACGCATGTTATGTGATGACATTCGGGTGCAACCTCATCACGAACGCATGTCATGTGATGAAGTTCTGGCCCGACGTCACCACGCAGGAACCCTTATATAAAGCGACCTGCACTCACTATTGGATTCACTGCATGTTCACGAACCCTGTGAGAGCATCGTTAAACCCCAAAGGTGCCGCGACCCACAGGTTGAGAACTGCTGTATTATACTGAAATAACAGGACTATTGGAGCAATAGTAGATACACTTGTCCT
>WMED01016324.1:0-13351 GCA_019650415.1 Pipa parva
AAAAAGTAGCTAAACCCTTGTTATTACCCCTGCTTTTCCACCTGACACCCTGCAGATTTTATTCAGACTTGGTTTTAAACAGTTTTTCCTTTTTCCATACAGGCACAGTTCCAGTTTAGAAGAAGTTGTTGAAAAGCAAGCTGATACGATAGAGTATCTTCAACGTCACAATGAGTTACTCAGCAAGCAGTTACTTGCTCTGATAACCAATCAAAGTTAGGAATGCTTCTACACTGAAATGCAAAGCGTGCAATAGAACTTCTTTTCACTCCCAGATAAATCCCGTTTTATTAAAAAAAAAAAAAAAAAAAAAAAAAAAAAAAAAAAAAAAAAAGTTTCCCAAAATGACAGACAAATTTTATTAATTCAACAATTTATTTCAGTGTTATAGAAACCATCATTGAATGGTGTATCTGTATTATGTGGGTTTGAAATGATTCAATGTTCATAAATAATAATTTTTTTTTTTTTATTTTACTTTTGCCAGGGTTTAATGATTCCTCTTTAATGCTGTGACATCTTTTGCAGGATTCTGATTAACTTCAGTGGCTTCAAAAGTAAATGTAATTGTTTTATTCAGACAGACATAACTGTTAGCATATGGAGTTTTTCAGCATTTGAGGCAACTCTCTCGCCGAGACGGGAATCCCTTTAATGCGCATGCTGATGTCCACGCGCAGGACATCAGCATGCGCATAATACCATTTGCGAAGTGAGCCGAACGCATCGTAGCTCACTTTGCTGCTTGCTGAATTCCCCCCTATAGTGTTTCACATCATTTTCTGTGTGGAATTTTATGACCTGGAATGTGTTATGAGCAATTGCTCTCCTAGATTACAAATTTTTTTGTTTTTGTTTTGTATAGATCATAGTTTTGTTTAAATATGGCTAAAACATTATTTGTTTGCTTACTATCTCGGATATTATTTTGCCTTTGTTGTATGATAGTGGTTAAATTATAATGTGACAAAATGAAATGTTTATACCGGAACTTTTTCTGCTATTCTGTTCATGAAGACTATTCTGATTTATGGTATATTTATCAAGGTTTTCTAATGCAAGAATCTCCAATTCTGTCAATTTCATTGTTTTTTCCATTGAAATTTTTTATTTTTTGCTGAATTTGCTATTTTTAGGAAAAAATGTGCATTTCTAGTAAATAAAATTTCTCTTACTCGTCACCTTTTATAAATTATACAATTTAAACAGTTAATTTGGCTACCTCATCACCTTTTTGCAAACTGTAATAACCACACATACATTTAAGTTATTGATTGTTACAGTAACTTTAGTTAATCACCATTACTTGATTACTGCAGTTGTAATGGGATTCTATGCTACAGCTGTCAGGTGGACACTTAAGAAATACACACTGAAATATTTATAATCTACAGTATAATCAAAGGGATATAAAAGGAAAGTCTGCTTACAGAAAGTTGCACCAGAACCTAAAAGCCATTTTCTTATGGTTCCATTTTCTGGCTTGGCCCCATTATATTATTTTCTACCGATTTTCTTTGCTTATCATAATTTATTCTTTAAGTGGTTTAAGGCGTGATACTGTGAAGGAAATATGTATGTTTATTACCTTTTAAACAACATGTTCAATATGTGTATGCTGTGTTTTGACTTATTCATGTGTTTTCTTTCAGTTTATTTGTTGTAATTATTGTTCCAGAATCCTTGTTTTTCTGAACTTTGAGGTGTTGCATAACTCATTCCTTGTGTATTAAAGCCTACAATACTGTGCCACATGAGTTGTAACACTATTCGTATAAAAACTGTTTGATTATTTATTGTTGTGTGTTATCTTCATTATTTTTTTTTTTTTTTTTTGTCTAATTTAAATTACCTGAAAACAATTCAGTGGTTTAAAACGAGAAATGTTTGATATTTACACAGGCTGAAGATTCTTGACTTGGATATTTGGTGCTATAATTCTAGACTAGCCAGTGCTGCACAGACTTTGGTCAGTAGTCAGGGCCAGTTTCTGTTGATCTCCATCTTGCATTGGCGGTGGGTGTATGCACAGAAGCGAGTTATGATTGTGGGTGTGTGCAGAAATTTTTTTTTCTCTATTTTATCACATGCACCTCTGACACTTTTGCAAGATAGGGCCAGTTGCTTTCACACCCAAACAGGATATTGGGGGAGACGAGGATCAATTTTTTTGAGCAGTAGATGCAGCAGAACATACAGTCATATGCAAAAGTTTGGGCACCCCTATTAATCTTAATCATTTTTAGTTCTAAATATTTGGGTGTTTGCAACAGCCATTTCAGTTTGATGTATCTAATAACTGATGGACACAGTAATATTTCTGGATTGAAATGAGGTTTATTGTACTAACAGAAACCCCCACAAAGGGGGTTATTTTCTAAAGTTATTTCACCCAGATTATCTTTGTGAGGCAACCACAGTAGAGTCTTTTGTCTAAAGTCCAAGCTTATGAGTTTAAGGTTATTCTCTTGACACTTCTTAGGTTAAAGGTTCACTATGCATTTTGTAGCACATGGTTTCTCGTCTCCTTCAAACCATGAAGGAAAGCCAGGGAACAGTCTGCCAAGAGTCTTCATATATTTACCTGACACACTGCCAGGCAACCACTTACTCCTTTGTCACTAGATGTTTTACAGTGAGAAAACAGGTTGCTTGGCATTTTCTTGTAGCAAAACACCTGCCATCCATTGGCATTATTTCACATTCTGCCATAAGCAAAAACCTGTGTGCATTCCGCTGCATAATGAGGCCTTGCCTAAAATATTTTACTATGTAGCAACATGATATTAATCATCTATATGAAATGAGTGATGTACACAAATCCTGATGTAATGAAAAGTTTCACTTACTGTCAGGTCATCAGGTTCTCTTTGTTTATGAAAGAGAGTTTCCCACTAGGCCAGTTCTCTTGTGCTCACTGTATACCACTAATTGGTTAAATATTTAGTACAAGGGAAAGGACCTCATCCTTTGGGGGCAGTTAAAAACAAAGTAAATACAATGATTACACTTACAATCTGGAATTTACTCTATTAATTTTAAACACCAAGAAAATCCAGTGCTCAAAGCATTTAGAATAGGATGAAATTTATACAAGTAACAAATTAAATAGGCAGAGACACAGAAATATTCCATAAACACATAACCTTGTAGAGAAATACAACTGTTTTTTGATTTTGTATGATACAAGAGATCAACAATCCCTTTATTTATAATCGTAAACTGTACAACTGCAGAAGAACAGGAATGAAACCCACTGTTTCTACTGGGTCCATTATTTGCATACATCACAATGAGAGGCCAAGACTGCTCATCGAAGCTGGAGTGACTACACCAGTGTGTCTTCAGCTGATTCCATAGCAGTTGTACAAAATAAATACATTCACGCATGGAGATCATAAACTAGAGGCTAGGCCTAAATATGAGAGGGATTAGCAAGAAAAGCTGATGATACAAATGAAGCAAAGTATGTAATATGTGTATGGGGGTATTTTACTCGAGGTAAGGATGAAAGAAAGGAAGACTAGTGGAAGGAGAAGTAAAGAAAATAGGCAAATAAAGTGGAGGAAAAAACAATTGTACTGACCGCTCGATCTCCCTTTGTAGGTGTGTTCTCTCGGGTGCTCAGGATTATCGGCGTTTTGCAGTAAATGGTAGTATAAATTATTCTCCGGCACTCCTAAATTTGTAAAATCCGTTTGTCTTTATTGGTACCACATAGGTAAATTAAAAGTGAATAAAATCAAGTAACAAACTGCCAAAATGGAGGAGGAAGAAGAGAATACAAACAAGGACAATTATAAAAGTAATAGATAAAACAGAGAAGTTGTGAGGAAGAGAAGAACCAAAGAACTGTACAGCAGTTTACATGATGGCTGTTTAAAATTAACATTGACATTACATCACATGACAAAATGTGACTTTATTAAAGAATAAATCTTTCCTTAGACTTTAATAGGTGACTGCACTTGACTGTTTTGTGTATTTGCAAGAGCAGAAAGCCATGAAAAATGCATGTAAGCATACTTTGTTGTGGTTTCGCATTTCTGGAAAACTTATAATTAGCAGTGCCAAGAGGTAATCCGCTAAAGTTTATGTTATGGTTTTAACCACATGCAGTTGTAATGCAACAAAACACCAGGGGCACACTCAGACTGGGGGATATTTATCAAGGTCTTTTCAATCTAATTGTCCATATTGACTTTTAGTCGCTTTTTTTTCTATGCATTTTTGGTGACTTTTTTCCATTGCAACATTTTTCTGATTGCGACCATTTTATGAAGCGGTGACTAAAACTTTTCATGACCGAAAAAGATCAATGTCAAAAGTTGACACAGCATTAAACTTACCACATTTTACATTGATTTAAATGGAATGACATTTTGATTGCAGCTATTTTTGATTTTGGTGATTTGTTTTGCAGTTAGTAGTGTTTACTTTCCATAGATATTTTATACATTTTTTCCTTTTTTGCACATTTTTATTTCTATCTGAGAGAGAGCTTCTGTATTTCTAGCTTCAGGTACAGTGTTCTCTAAGGACTATTACTGTACCTGCAGACTATGGCTCACGGTTCTCCTCTATGTAACTTGTTATAACGTTATTGAAAGGTCTTTTGGACTTATGATTAATCTTCCAGTTAAATGTGGAGTCCAGATTTATAGAGACATGTCAAAAAAAGTTCAGAAACAATATGTAATATATTAAAGCAGGGTAGCTAAAAAACTATATACAAATTTCTAATTAGCAGAAAGAAGAGTATTTTTAATGTACCTTCTCCTTCTATTCATTAAACAGTAGCTGTTTTTGTAACACACTGGTAAAGATCAAAGTGCCTTCATCTAATACTATAGGTTACTGCATGATTATATGATTACATCAGAGACACTTTGATAAAAAGTCATTAACATTTGTGTGGTATGAAACAACAGCCCCCAGTCTTTTCAAGTAGAGACCCATTGATCTTGGAACCTTGAAGACTTATCTTGGCACATGAGTCCCAGGAAATACATTCTTCTGTTCAAATTTAAATTTGTGTTTGTTTTTTTCTTGTTCAGGCACAAATTATTTTGACACTACTGCTCCTTTACTGTAGTGTATAATTAGATTTTATAACAGGTTTATAACTTATGCATTATTGTTTTGCTTAAGATTGCTGTTTTTCTTTGGTGTTTACTTTGCCATCAACTACATTTTCATTCCTTGTATATAAACTGATAAAGCAAAAGCCTTCTTTAGTTTGAAAGGAGTGATTAGCATGTATCTGACTACGTTTCCCATGAGTAGGGGCTTTCTCTGTATCTTTTAGTTTTATATGAAAATGTTCTAAATACAACAGAGGGTGCTTTCTATTTTACTATATTTAATTAGTAGTGGTGAGCATTATGTCTTCTTTTAGAGCACTTGGCCCCAAAAATCTTGTGTACATAATGTTAAAATTATATGTATTTAAAAGAAGAAATAGAAAATGTTAATTGTGTCTCTTTTGTAAAGATCCTTACATTTTAAACGCTTTGTGAAATGGTTACTTCAGATAATGCAAAAATGTCACATTGTTTTACATATTACAAATCCTATCATGTGCTCATTGCCTCTCTGCTACTTTATTTACATGGGAAAAGTACAGAAATGTGCAGGGTTGTTTCTTCAAGTACAGGGGGATAATTCTTTTTTTTTTTTTTGTGGGTATAAAATTTAAAATTCAAAATTTACCATTTAAGAAACTGTAAATTTGAGTTATAAATTTTTTCTTTTGAATTTTTTTTTAATTAAAATTGTATTGTGGGTTGGCTGGAATCGAAATGTTTGTGCTTGATATCTGCACATTTAAACAGGAGGTTTTCTTGCTCGTTTATTCCTAACATTTAAATTCAGTTTCTAAAAAAAAACTTTGCATGAATTGATCTTTTATTACTTTTGCATTTCATTCTGTAAAGACAGTTTTGCACTTTATATCTTCCAAGAAAGTGGCATGGAAGTTTAATTTGTGAACATTTACAATACAAAAAAAAAAACAACTAAAATAATAGTATAAAAAATGTGTAGTTGGACCTATCGTTTCATAGATGAAGAGAAAATTAACAGAGGCTGTTGAAGTTCAAAACATAAAAAAGATATAATGTTTATTCAAGTTACACAATAATATATTTGAAGTGCATCTTCTCCCAAAAGAAACATACATACAGGTAGTTTATATACAATAAAACACATGGTGGGTATGTATTTCAATTTTTACTTTCAAATATGGATTTACATCTCTTCTAATAATGAAATGGTAAACAAAGGAAAAACAAAAGAAAATGTCCCATATAAGAAAGGACATTTTAGTTTCCCTTTGCTTTCAGATCCCATTTATGAATATATAGTACAAAGTACAGTTTAAAAACAATGGCATTGAGTGGGTGACTGTTGATGTGGCAGAACGAAAAAGTCTTCAATCAGTACAATAATATACACAAATCAAAAGGGGGAAAAACAACCTAACTGAATGGATATCATCATCAAACTGTGAATCCTTTATTTGGACCAGGAAGCAATACATAGCAAATAAATGATTGTAGGGGAGCGGAGCTAAAAAAAAGTCATTTTTGAATGGCCAAGATATAAAGAATTTGGAAACTATCCAAAGAACAGATTGGGAGCACTTTTTACAATCTGAACATAACCAGTAACACCCTTTGGCCTAGCGTTAATGTTCATTACTGTATTGATTAATGATTCTCATTCTCATTTGTTATCCAGTGATAACATCTAATTTGTGAATTAACAGAAGTCATTTTGTCACTTGCAGCAACAAAATGCCTCGCACTCATTCCTTTTTTGAAATGATGGACAAAGTTTTCTACTACTGAGACCCCTGCTAACATATTTGAAATATTTTCTAGCGGTATTTAGCTAACTGTATGTGCAAGGTGTTTTGTAAGAAACCTTACACCAGGGCATGGCCACAATTGTCCTTGCAGTTGACTTATTACTTATTATAGCCTCTAGCTTCTATAGGAGATGAAGAATCATATTAATAGGATATCTCTCATAACTTGTGGATATAGCATTGCATAGGAGAAGGGGGGATTACATGGGTTTACACCACTTCAAATATAAATCGGCAACATGGAAATGAGAAAATATGAAAAAGGAAAAACTATGCCTTAGCTTATGAAAACTATCCAAATCTTACATGCCGTTAAAAAATGTGAATCTTTAAAACAAAAACTTGTTTTGCAGAGGAATACCAAAGAACAATGAACCTGTATCATCACTTGCTTCCATATAGAAGAGTGTACAGTCATAAGGTAAACGTTTCCTTACCCTTTTTAACCTTCTCTTTATCTACCTGCTAAGGGTTGTTTGTAACAACTAAATGCAGTCACGGTAATTCCATTTATCTCGAGTTAAATGGGTTACAGATATTTGATACCTTTAGAAAATCCTGCATACACCTAGAGTCAGTTTTCTAATGCATTCTGCTAGCACTAGGTGTAATGTGGAAAGTTTATTCTCCTGATGCTTCTATCAGCTCTGCTCTTTTAGATAAGTATATTTGTATTTTTAACATTTGCGTTGACATGTCAAATTAAGGTTTAACAAGACAATGACCTCTGAAGAATTTATATCCTTAGTAGATAATCTTTGTTTCTCCAGCAGTTGCGGATCTGAAGAGCCTTCTTCAGTAAACAGTCTGCTGGTATGATTTAGAAGTTTGTAACCTTGTAATAACCAAGTTGTTTGGGCTATATTCAAATAACCAATCCTATTTCATACCACAACATTGATAAGTAATATCTGATGACCCAATATTTCCAACCTACCTTAGCAATGCTAATGAATCATATGTATTAGGATGGAAGCTGTAACATTTATTTTCATGTATAGATTTTAACATCAAGTCCCACAGTAAGGTAATGTAGTTTACATATATCTTCATCTTTGGTAGAGATGGTGTTGTCCTTGGAACTGCATTCAGATCCACTGATAATATGCTACAGTTTATTGAAGTTCAACATATCCATATCTTCAGTAGATAAAGGTGCAGGAATTATAATCCTACATCCACTTATTTCTCTTACCATTTTGGAAAATATTCACCAACATTTTTTATTTTGCCTGAGCAGTCTCCAGATATCATTAGGTCTGACCAGTTTCTTTCTGAAGATGAATCTGATATTCTGGCAGATTCAGTGCTGGCAGGTAGCAGTATACTTTGTATTGACAGAGGTGGTGTGTCCTTGTCCATAAATACCTCAATCACTTAAATAATTGTTCTGTAGGAGTGAACTTGTTCTCATTAGTACATCTTCCAAGAAGAGAATGTTCTAAACAATCTGAAAAAAAATGAGAGATAAGACTTGTTTAATATCATAGAACCAAACTAAATACATCACAATTTATAGAACCAAAGTAAATACATCAAATCATTTATTTTTATACAGTGATATTTTTCCATTTGTTTTTGTCTATGCTCTGTTCAGTTTCAGCGTCCAGGAGTTTCCATTACACACATACATTTAATTATGAGTTTGTTAATTAGTGGATTTACAGAGGAGCTTTTTTAGATGCTTTACACACATATTTTTAGGCCAGTGTCACTAGCTGTTTTGTAGCTAAACTGTATTTAATTACTGTAGACTCACTATTGTCTATGGTGCAAAACTAAATAGCTTATGTAGTTTATACTACAGGAAACAATGGATACTATTTTTTTCCAGCTCGGCTACAAAACAGCCAATATGACTCTGGCCTATGGATTTTGCCTGCCCCATTCACATACCTGCAAAATTTCTGGCAACAGTTTCTGTTTTTATCACCATATGCTTTAAAATAATGTAACCTAACACTGGTTTATCCTCTAGTAACTCAATTAAAAATACTATCCTGTTTAAATTATGCCTATTAAAAGTAGATTGTGAATGTTCTCCAGTTCAGAAGTTATGACTACCTTGTTTAGAATGTTCAGGGTGCATGCGTATGATTGACCAAACATGTTAATAGGTAGGAGCAATGCTGACTTTCCCAAACAAAGTGTGAACTACTCAGATAGAATGGCTTCCTTTCGTAAGATGGATTCTAGTCTCCCAATACAGCTATATAAACTATGTAAATATTTTACATTGCATCTCCAAGCTCTTAACAGTTTTAACTTAATTGTTTATGTTTTTATCATTTATGTTTATGTATTTAATGTATTTATTATTGCATTTTCATTCAAGGCCTGCTTCAATAGGGTGATAGTTGCAGGCTTAGAGCACCCAAGTGGTTTGATTCCTGTGAGAACCATTGAGTGTAGCATCAATTGCTCCTAATATGTAATCTCTGTAATTGTGAACAAAGTAGCAGCAATCAAACTCTAATAAAGCATGTGTGGGACTAGCCATAAAGATGATATATTACAACTGTACATTAAGAATCCATTAGTGGAACCAAGCAATTCAGCAGCTTTCAAGCAGGAATGTTTTAAAGTACTATCATCTAATCATGCTTTTATTTCAAGAAAAATCTAAGAAATCATTAAATAAAACAATCTCCTTCAAAGGAAATCTCTGTCAGCATATGCTAATTACAGGCATTTGTTTTGGACAAACAGTGGTTGCTTTCTACTGGCTGTTTTATTTGATGTAATGGGGCGGGGCCGTTTACAGTGCAGGTTAAATACTTTCATATGCAACTGATCTGGAGTTTCTCCCACTCCACTTGAATAAGGGTCTTTGGCAAATACACTTTGTTGAAATCAGTTACATTATCTGGTGACTCATTAATCATCACTTTTAGGTATTTAGTGGGGTTGCGGAAGCCCTTGAGATAGCAATGTTTTAATAAGCAGAGTATCAGTCAATTAGTGATCCTATATATATAGAGAGAGAGTCCCTTTAACAAACAAAGCCATATCTCCTAAAATTCAATAGATCACTTAATCTGTTGCTTTAAAGCACTATAAAAGGAGACATTCAAATCTATTTCAAACAAAGGTCTCATATTGTGCTTGGATACAATCCGTTGTAGCGGAATCTAAATACAGCATTTATTTGTTAATACTTGTGTATATATGACGAGCAGCTCTGACACTAGAATGTATTGTGGGATTCTATAAATAATGGCTATGATTTATTGTTTAATTACTTTTTCCTTTAATAGAATTTGCAGCAAACTGGTACAGGTCTCTGCTCTCATTTTAGTGACTTAATGCAACTAACCTCAGAAACACTCCAATGATCAAATGCTTTGCCAACAGTAGGACCTACCCAGTTCCCCTGAAAATAAGATCTAGTAAAATTTTTTCCAAGCTTGGAAATATAAGACCTCCCCTGAAAATAAGATGTAGTGTGTCTTTAGGAGCAAAAATTAATATAAGACTGTCGAGCGAAATTTATTAAAATCGGTAAAATTACCAAAATCGCAATATCGAAATGTTTTTTTTTACCGATATCGCAATATCGATAATATTAATATTGTGATATCTCAATTTATGGATATTGATATTGTGATATCGAATTTTTCAGCTATTCTGCCATTGAAATCAATGGCTCAACCGAATTTCAATATTGTGATATCGGCAATATCAATATCGATATTATAGATTTTAATAAATTTCTCCCCGTCTTATTTTCAGGGAAACATGGTATTTTAGGCCAGGTTCACATTAGCGCTTAGAAGCGCTGCACTTTAAAAAAGAAAAAGTGCATCCCAAAAATACGCCAGCACATGCAGACCGACATATTTTTGGGATGCACTTTTCAATAGATACTTATGTGACGCTGTGTGACCGCTGCTTCCATGCTTCCATGCTCCCTGCTGCTCCTATCCTATTGCTTTGTTCCCATCTCATCCCTACGCTCCCTAAAATCGTGACATGAACCATCCAGATATGCTGGCACATGCAAGCCAGTGTATTTTTGGGACATACTTTTCAATAGTACTTACACAATGCAGTGTGACCGCTATTTCAGCGTTATCTGCTGCTCCTATCCCATCTCATTGTTAGCATTGATTGTATACACCCCAAAAAATGTACCATGAAGCATCCTGATGGCGTTGCGGCGCATGTTCACGCCAGTGTGGCCAGATCGGGTAAGTACAATGGGGGTTTGGGGTAGCAGTTTTTTTGTTTTTTTTTCTTAAAGCTCAGGGCTTAGAAGCACTAGTGTAAATCCAGCCTTCCAGGTGAAGATTTTTTTTTTTCTTAATGTGACTTTTCCCAGACAAATCATTTCAACATATTTTCTGAAATTGAATTCAAGTATAGTCTACACCATAATAGAATATTAATTGCTAGACTGGGCTGTCTGTCTTAGGCCACATTTACATTGGCAACTCCACAGCTGCTTCTCAGAAGCAGCAAGGTCTCTGGCACAATAGCAGAATGTCATTTTACACTTGTGATTTTGGTGCCATTTTCTGTGTTTTTAGTAGCTGTGAGTCTTGGAAGTGGAAGCATTTCACAGTGGCAAAAAGAATACAGATAAAATCACAGGATAATCGCTACTAAATAGTAGTAAAATCTCTTATTTTAATGCACTATTGTAAATGCACTGTGACTGACATTTAGTTCTATGGCGAGAAGCATGCTTGATTTCATAGGGTGTAAAATGGATTGGAAATGTTGGAAAAATGTTGTTGCTTACCAAAATGTTTCAGTATCGTTGTGTGATGTCAATTTTCATACTGTGCTGTTTATTTTAGTACCAAGGACAGTTTTCTGCAAATTATATACTGTAACCCAAAAGTGTTTGCCTGCATCAGGCTAATGAAAACCATTATTTCCTATGGATAACATCAATACTGATATCAAAATCAAAATAAAATCAAAGGTCAAACTCATAGAGAGACACTACAAAATGCACCATTTTTAAATTATTGATATTTTCCCATAACAAATTTTGTTCATGATTGAAAATTTTTAATGTTCCTTTATAAATATGTGTAATAGAAAAGCAGAGAGGGGTCATAAATATACATTGATAAATGGTCAAAATAGACTTTTCAACCCTTTATAAAAATCCCCCTAAAATCTAGTCAACAGCCATTTAACTTGACATATATTCCCAATAAACTAAATACTCTCTTTCAAACTGAATAATGATGATGTAGCCCAGGAACCTTTACATCTGGATATTAAAAGAATGTTCTGTAATGAGTTGATTATATTTTAGATATTCTGTTACTAGACAACCAGATTGGCAATGATTGTAGAAATAATATTTATAAAACTGTCTGTTGCATGCCAGTCATCTAACTTCTTATTAAGACTTCCCATATGGAAGACACTAACCTTCAAGCTGTGAAAGCTTCGAGTATGTATTGAATAAAATGTATGGAACTCTATATTGTTTTAATTTATTACACCAACATTGCATTGCTAACTAATTATATTATTCTGAATTTCTAATCATACTTTTGTAACAAAGGACAGATTGACACTGGGAGATTTGAATCTGCACATAGAAATAAGGAGAAGCTGTCAGGAGTCTGTCAGTAAAAGGCCAGTATGAAACAGGCAGTTCCACTATGTATCTGAAATATTCCTTAATATCTATACACTATACAGACAAGCTATTCACTCACCGGAAGCACTGCTGCCAACTGCCTACTAGTCTTTCAGCAAGCCTCTTACCATAAAGAGATGTCTTCAAACCAAATTTCTTTCAATAAAGCAGCGGTGCTTCAGCTGTTTTGCTGCACATGAAAATCAACATGCAACAAAATGCATAGTGGGGTTTTGCCATATCCCCCAACTGTCCCATTTTTTGGGTTCTGTCCCTTGGTACCAGGTTCCTCTGGTCTCCCTTTCCTCCCTGTTTCCTGTACCTGATGGCTGGTTCCTGGTATATAAGTCTCTGGCACTCAGCCAATCAGAGGAAGTGGGTGGTGCATTATTGACATTGCTAATGACCCATGGGATCTGGGACAGGTGGGGGCTATGGAAAAGAGAAATTGTGATTTTTGCATAGAAAATTATTTTGTTTGATTTGAATAGATTAGATTTAACTATTCTTAATGCAGAGTTAACAAGGTTCAATTCAAGAGTATGACTGTCTTTATGAAAAAGGACAAAAGGACTGGACAGTGTATGTATGTGTGTGTGTGTGTGTGTGTGTGTGTGTGTGTGTGTGTGTGTATACTGTGAGTATTAAAAAAACACACCAAAACATTTTTAATCATATCTTCCATAAAATTCGGCCGATTTGGATAATTTGATATTATGAGTCCAACATAAATTTGCTGCTAACTGACTAAAAACAATGTACTTACTTCAGTGGTTGCTAGGATACGAAAGCGGCTGACGGTAGTTTGTATCCACAAACATTGAAATGGTTTTCAGTACTGAAGACAAAATTTTGATTAAGAATTTGGTACTGCT
>WMED01016325.1:0-13349 GCA_019650415.1 Pipa parva
TCTCTACTCTCTACTCTCTACTCTCTACTCTCTACTCTTTACTCTTACTTGAGTAATATTTGATTCAAGTAACAATACTTTTACTTGAGTAAAAATTTTGAATACTCTACCCACCTCTGGTTGTAGTATTGCACAAGGTGGGAAGGAAAATAAGAATGAGTTTAGATTTAAAAAGTTAGCAGTTTATTGCATTAAGGAGTTTGAGATAGTATATTGTAATCACTCCCCTGCTTGTCATATTTCAGAATAGAAATAGTTAAATCATATACCTTATATGCACCCACACATTTAGGACAGAAAATACCCAACTAAAAAGCAACTTATCAGCAGTGGTCTAAGAGTAATAATGTTCAGGAGATATTTAAATCCCCAATTAGTGAGAGTTCAATCAGTATGTCTTTTTGAACAAACACTGCCATTCATAAATGTGGGGTGCTTAGTTATCTGCAGTATGTAGTATAGAGGGGAAATATAAAAGCCTTTTCAATTATTTGTGTGATAGTATCTAATTATAACATAAATGAACAAAAGTTTTTAGTACAAACAGTGATTTAACAGCATCAAAGACCCCCACAAGCACCACAGTATAGGAGAGCCTGCCCTTAGCTTTATCCCAGTATATGTAAATTGCAGGGTACCAGGGAGAGGACAGGTGATAAGATTATATGATCACTCCTAGATACACAGTTCAGAAGCCTCTATAATACCCCACACATTCCTCTGATGTTCCTCTGAATCTGCAGATTCCTCTGTTAAAATCTGCAAAAAAATTCAAAGTGCTAGGCTGCTAGAGAAGTCATTGTTCTTTATACAATGTTTTTAGCTAGTTTAAGACTTACAACTCTTACATTGCTGTAATTGTGAAATATACTGTCTCCTGCAATAGCATAACAGGTTAGATGATTAACTATACTAAGACTATCTCTTTCAGAATTGGCCATTCACAAAAGACTTGAGAGACAAAATGCAGTCCTGTTCCAGAACAATTGTGAAAATTATAGTTATTTCAGGCTGAAAGCTATACCTAGAAATTTAAGAAATCAAACATATACACAAGCTTAGGGCACGATGAACTTTCATCAATTTTTATTAGTACAAAGGCATCAGATATCAATATTATTGCCAACTGCATTATCAGATCTCATGGATTAATGTTATTGCATGTTATATTGCTAGGGTTTTACATGACTTGGTGATTTGAATTTATAGTGTTAAAGAACTGAATTAAATAGAAGAGACATATATTTGTATTTAGGGTTCAGACATGTATTAGTATGAGCCATACTTTCTCTATATTAATTTCAAATGTTGTAAAATTACTCGCACTGACAGTTTAGGAATATGGAACAACCTCTATTTTCTAACATGAAATATATTTTAAGGTGTTTTAACTTAAAATACTTGTTTAGATATAGATCAATTTGCACTTCACAGTAAGGGAAAGTGGATTGTGGATTTTATATAGTTCTGGTTTAAAAGTGAATATTACCAGCAACCTCAGTTTTACATAACATTCTTTCTATAAATTTAACCCATCATGAAATACATATAAATTCTCAACTGCAAGCCAGTTGTATGCATGAATACATACATATGCTGAATGTATTTAGGTGTATCAGTTATGATTAATACAAAGGTTAAATTTAGTAGGTGTGCAGAAACTTGGCAAAAAACTATCACCGATCAAATCCGAACCAGCTAATTCATAAATGGTTAGTATAAAACATTTGAAACCCAGCCAGTACATGAATCAGTTATGAACTATTTTCAACCTTTTTTGAGCCGCGGCACATTTTTTACATTTACAAAATCCTGGGGCACAGACAGGACTCCCTCCTTGTGTCACGAGCAGCGCTTGTAGCTGCTGCGCTGCTCGTGAAATGCTGGCTCTGACTGCCAGCTAGCTAGGGAGAAGCATATCTCCCAGCGATAGCCGGCAGTCAGAGCCGACTTTGACACGGCACACCTGCCAGGCACACTGGTTGAAAATCGCTGAACTAGAGGATCTAACAGGTTTGGATAGACATTTGGAGGGACATTGAAGGTTCACAATCAAAACCTTTTTTTTTTTTTATAAAATATTGTTTTATATATTTTAGTATATTTTACAATTGAAATGTAAATGAGAACTTTACTGATCAAATACAGTAGCATACATATCAATCTTATATCAAAGGCTGAAATGGGGTTATTCACTAAGGTGCGAATTTGACTGTTAAATTCGCAAACTGTGGATTCCCATAGTAAATCCGCTACAATTTCCCCATTGTAAAGTCGCAACAATTTTTAAAGTTAAGATTGGACAATTTTCTCATAATAAAGTAGCAACTGTGACAATATTCTCATTATAAAGACGCGACTGCGACAGTAGCAGCCTCTTGTTACTGTCTTTATCTGGCAAATTCGCACCTATACGCAACAATTCAGACTTTAGTGAATAACCCCCTTGTAAATGAGGTTCAACATTTGTACTGTGTATTAAGAAAAATAAAAAAAAGAGAGAATAATATGAATTTAATTGCAAGGTGGTCAACCCCCTTTAATTTGTGTAGGCAAGTTCTTATTCCACAGATGCATAACCTAGCATTTAATAACTTTCATGAGGGTAATATTCATCAAAAAGCAAATTTTTCTGTAGGTGTGTAAACTCACAAATCACCACTTCTTATACTTATTCTGCATACTCGGCTTTTGGTCGTTATTTTTTGTGATGTGGCAAATTCACTCAATTGTCAACCTTACATTGAATGTTTATCTATGCGCCACTTTGCATCTTTATGCCGAGAACAGGATAACAATTTGAATGTTCCTCAATAACTGAAATGACACAAAAAAGCTTTGATTTGAAGAAAGAAATTATAGTTTTAATTGCAAGAAATCTAATTCATTACCAAGCACACAAGCAAGCAAATGGAGGAATTATTTTTCAGAACTAAAACAAGTTATTTTTGTTTCCAAAATCCAACATTAGGGGGTTATTCACTAAGGTGTGAATTAAACTGTTGAATTCTCAAACAGCAGATTCTCATAGCAAATCCACTACAATTTCCCTATTGTAAAGTCGCGACAATATTTTTATGTTAAGATTGGGACAATTTTCCCATAATAAAGTTGCGACTGCGACAATATTCTCATTATAAAGACGCAACTGTGACAGTAGCAGCCTATTGGGACTGTCTTTATCTGGCGATTCACACCTATACGCAACAAATCGGACTTTAGTGAATAACCCCCTTAGGGCGAAATTTATCAAAGTCACCAATCTAAAGCAGATGAACATTTTTGAGGGAAAAAATTCAATATAAATATTCAAAAATGGCAATTTCGATATTGCCAATATTTCACCAGTTTTAACAAGTTAAACAACTTTTCGACTTTCAGAAGTTTACCATCAATGCCTGAACAAACATTTTTATACTATCATGCTAAAGAAAGTAAAGTAGCCTGCCTTATTGGTACATAAAATATTGTGCTGAAGGATGTAATCCATTTTGTCATGAAATGGAGCTCTGTGCCCTATTACCATTTGTTTTCATGTTGGAATACAATGGGGGTTGTTCACTAAAGTCCGAATTGTTACGTATAGGTGTGAATTCGCCAGCTAAAAACAGTCTCAATAGACTGCTACTGTCACAGTCATGTCTTTATAATGAGAATATTGATAAAGTCATGACTTTACTATGGAAAAATGTTGCAGTCAGAACTTTTAAAATTGTCATGGTCACAATTTTACAGTAGAGTAATTGCCACGTTGCAGATTTGCTATGGGAATTTGCTGTTTGAGAATTCGACAGTCAAATTCACACCTTAGTGAATCACCAACATTGATCAGTTCCTGTTTGTCACAATGTGCTTAGTTAGTTAAATTTTTATGACAAAAGCATCAACCACCATGATGTGCCATTTAAAGATCTACTACCATGCCTGCTTACTTAGTTATTAAAGTGCACCTGTCACCTCAAAACTAATACTAATTTAGGTTGTACTAATGAAATAAACATGTTTGTAAATATATATGTATTATAAAAAAAATGTACCTTTAAATGTCCCTGTCAGCCTGCCTTTTCTTTCCCCAGTGTCGGGTGGGTGAAGCTAAAAAATGATTGACATTATAGCTCCTCCAATCAGATCCCTTAAATCATGATCTAGCAGTGATCTGGTTGGAGGAGCTATAATGCAAATCATCATCACCTGACCCAGGAAAGTAAAGGCAGGCTAACAGAGAAGATGACAGAGAAATGTTGTTTAAAGGTACATTTTTTTTAATACATATATATTTACAAAACATTTATTTCATTAGTATTAGTGTTTTCAGGTGATAGGGGCACTTTAAGGTTGAAAAAGGACATATGTCTATCAAGTTCAACTTATATAAGAACCTGTATAAGAAAATAACCTCTACTTTAAGCTTGTTAATTCAGAGGAAGGCAAAAAACTCATTTAAAGTTTAGACTAAATTTCATTTGCCATGTAGTTGCCCAATCATTCAGTAAGTCAAGGTAAGCTTGTAACTTGTCAACTTCCTCCATGAACTTTATTTAACTGCAAAGCTTTGTGTCATCTGCAAAAACAGAAACAGTATTTTATATACCAAGTTCTATATGGCTTATAAATACAAACGTAAGTAAAACCATAATGGTCCTAAAGCAAACCCTTGGGATACACCACTATAACAGACAAACCAGAATAAAAATGTAAAATGTTTGACTACTGCTTGCTGTAAACTGCCTTTTAGAAAGTTTTCAATATATTTGACAAACTAATGCACTTTAGTTTACACAACAGATTTTTGTGTGAAAGTATCAAGCACTTTTGCAAAGTCCAAATATAATAAATTTATAATAATAAACAGCTACTCTTCTTAGTTTCTACTTTCCACCTCATAAAATGAGAAAAACGTGTTTGGCAACATCTCTTTGTCATTAATAACACCTTCTTCTGTCACATACTCCTTTATATGATCCCTTAACAACCCCTCAAGTATTTTACCTACAAGAGAAGTGAGACTTTCAGGTTTATAGTTACTAGGGGAAAACTCCGATCCTGTTTTAGAAATAGGTATCACTTCTGCATTACGTCAATCCTTTGGTACGTTACCAGTATTTAGGATGACATAAATAACTGAACTTTACTCTTTTAGGACTTTTCAGTGTAATTTATCTAGTAATAGTGCCTTATTCATATCTAATTTAACTCTTCTTTTGATCAAGTCAACATTGAGTCACTCTTAACTATCTATGGTTTCATTAATGCAGATTTCTTACTGTACATTGCCCAATTGTTTGCTTTTTTGTATACACAGACCAGTAAAAAATCATTCAATAAGTTTGCCTTTTCCTGGTCATCGTTGACCAACACAGTTTACATTTTTGAGGGGACCTAATATGCCCATAACTTGGTTTTTGCCATTTATGTATTTTAAAAAATGTTTTGGGATTTTTTTTACTTTCTTTAGCAATTTGCCTTTCATATTGTATTTTTGCCTGTCCGATTTCTTTTTTGAAAACTATAATATTTTTTAAAATAATTTTCAAATGATAATAGTGTCCCCTTTGATTTATATTTTATTTATTGTCTTTTTCTCCATTCATTGCCCTGTTCACACTGGAGGAAAACTACATTGGTTTTTTGCTTGATTCTTTGATGTCTGCTTATCCCTATGAAAACATGATGCCATGTATTAGCTCAAAATTGATTCTTTATTGAACAAAATATTTCTCATGGGGTAGAAGGCCCAGTCCTCTGACCCAGTCCTTTCCAATCAGACCCTAAATGACATAATTTAAGTGTATTTTTTTTTAACAAAAATTACAAACATGACATATAGGTAAGTTTAAAAAATGTTTGGAATAATAAAAAGACCCTAAAGTTGTCAGTATCACTTTAATTAGGGTGAAATGTATTAAAGTCAGAAAGACCACTCTAGGTGAAATCTCGTTTTGTTCTAGTGAGATTTCGGGATCGATTTTTTGATGGAAAGGTAGCCATGCTACTAATGTAATAATGTAAAATATGGCTACCTTTCCACTGAGAAAAAATTGAAAACTCAAAATCGAAAAACTCAATCTCGAGAGAACAAAACGAGATTTCTCTCTGTAAAGTCAGAAAGATCGCTGGTCTTTCCAACTTTAATACATTTCACCCTAATTAGTCTTTAGTGGAATAAGCAGAGATGAAGGAGAAAAATCCTCCAACCTTAATTATTTTTCACCCCACAAGATATTTAAGACAGGAGAGGCAAGTGTACACATTAATTCAGTATTCAATTAACATTATATCTGAACTGAACTCACTGACTACTTTCTACCTGGAAACTATTACATTGTTCATCATTAAATCTATCTGGGCCTTATGTGGCTCACACAATAGCAATTACATTTTCCATGTAAACATGCACATGTGCCATTGAACTTGGCCCTTTGCATTGGCTAGGCATGAGATGGACAAGCATAGGCATCCCGGTGGGTTGGGTTGGGCAAGGGTGGAAAGTTCACCCCCTGCTCACAAAAACCCAATACACAGAATCTGGACCAAATGGGGAGTATTGGGTAAATACTAACCTCTCAATGCACCCCATCTCTCTTGCCCTATCTTCTTAATGTACAGCTGCCAAAAGCAGGCTTCAGGCAAGCTTTTTAAGGTTTAAGCAACAAGCTGCTATGCAGTGGCCTTGTCGCAATGATAATTTGGCAAAAATGAATAGGCAGGTGGTTATAGTGTTATATGTGGCTCTGCTGCTACCTCTACTACTACTATTGTGGGGAAAGTGAGTGTCTGGGTTTCCTCCTTCAAAGTTATTTTTTAATGTATATAGAGACTGTAATTTACACACTAATGTTGGAGCCACACTGGCACACCATTTCTAGTACATAAATTACTATGGCAAGTGTTAGCAAGCAGCCAATTTCTCATAGTAACTGACCAGAATGCAAAATGTTGGTCATTTCCTGCTAGGAAATTAGTGATAAGGTACCATTAGGACAGCAATTTCCATTCTAACTTAGATGAATGGAAATGTAGTGTAACAATTTGCTTTTATGAGTAGTAAATGTACAGCACTACAAAATGCTAGCTTGACCCCAGTCTAGAAATGAACTCTTGTCTTTGTCCAAAATACAAAATTAATTCTTAATTTATTAGAATGTATTCTTTTCAGTTATTGCATCATTTCTTCAAATGCATTGTCATTTCATACATTTTATTACTAAAATATATTATATTTAATTATTTAGAAAGATGAGTACTGTAGTATTATATGATACTTTATTTGGAATAACAGTTCATTGTGTAAGACAAGTTTTTGAGAGATATTCTTCTTTGTCAGGTCAGAGCAGTACTAAAGGATACAGTTTGTGACATACTTAAAGTCCACAGTACCAAAGTACTCATCTTTCTAATTATTCAACTGGACTAATAATAGTGCTTAAACCATTTTTATATCTAAATATATAAAATATATGATATATATATATATATATAATATATTACAATTATAAAATATATGTTGTTTTGCCTTGATAACCTTTCACTATCTCTCCCCTCTCTTTGTCTGAAATGTGTTCAGTGCACTTCAAATGACAGTGTTGTAAAGGTTATCAGCCAGAAATATAAACCCTTTGCATTTTATATTTAAGCCTCTGGTTAGATTTCAAAACTCTGTCTAGTAACTTCCTTCCATAGACATGAAAAATGCTTTGATATGATAAATAAGTAACTTTTGGGTTCTAGAAAATCAAAAACATAACCAAGCACACAATAGGAAGGAACTATTTCTCAGAAATAAAACCAAATTACTTTGTTCTCCAAATCCAATAATAAATCTATTGAATACCACACACTAAATCACACTAGAACAGACAATGTTTCATAAAACTCTCAGCTTTGATAAATTCTCAGAAATTCATCCAGGACATTGCCAATGTTGTTAATCCCAGTGTGACTATAAACTAGGAAATGTGCTAATTCTAAAAACTGGACAGATGATACTCAATATTTATTCTCAATCGTGAAGAAGTTATTTGCCCCCCTGAAACTTGTAAACATTATAAAGTACAAATTAATGACTCAAACACTGGAATTGCAGATGTTCCTTCCCAAAGGGAAGACATCATCCATGTTCCTTTTATATCAGCAGAAATAAACTATGTTATAAATAACATTATAGGTAACATAGAATACATTGAGAAAGTTCTGCCCTAGTCAAGTCTAATGGGAGATATATATTTTTTAAATTTGATTTCATTATATTGGTTTAGACTTAAGAGTGTTAAGGATCTATTATCTAGGTAATTTTGTTCTTGAGGAGAGACCCTTCAACAAACTGTTCCATGTAATAATTTACCTTCATGATATCTGTAAAAACTTTTTCCCAAGATTCAAGAATCAGAAAACATTAAAAACTCCTGTCTGCCTATAAGAAACTATACATCCCTAAAGATTTTCTCAATGATGTGCTGCAGTGAGGGCATTTTTTCAAATCACCTTGACAACAGGAGACCGGTAAACAGGTTTCCTCCTCATGGATTCCTCCAGTCTCTTCCAAGTCCACTCAGCCCTGGACTCATCTCTCCTATAGCTGTATTATAGATTTATCTAGGCCTACTATCCTGGTTGTAGTGTAAAAAAAAAAAAAATAAAGTAATGTGTAAGCTATCGCTGACATTGTCTACTTACTTTTTTTGTCATCTTGCTTTTTGACAATAATCTTAAAGAGGTCCTACCACCTTAGTGCAGCATATTGTCAGCTCATCATTCTTAGCTTGATAAGGTAGCACAGTTCACTCTTAAACTAAACAAAAATGTACCTAATTCCCTTATTTCAAAGACTTTTTAAAATTCTCCTTTCTTAAGGAAGGCTCTCCAGCAATCTATTTTTAACATAATTTCTCTTTTACAAGTATTGGGGCACAGAAGTTGAAGTGGGCAAAAAAATATTTTGTTTGTTTGCAAAAACAGATATTTTCACCCACAAAAATAGTAATTGAATTTTTCTGTAAAAGAAGAAATTGTAGAGTCAGCCTGAGTGATTCATGAATTTTTTTTCTTCGAGAAAATGGCCAAATCAACAAAAAATTCAGATTTTGGTGGCAAAACATAAAATTGGTAAAAAAAACAGCCAACCCTGATAAATATTCCTTTCAGAGTCAGGTTCTCATGTACTGCTCACACAGAGGCAGACAGATTGCTCAGCTAAGCTTTATTGGGGTTTGCACCAGTTTCCAAACAAATGTCTGTACCTAGATCAAAAACTGCTCCCTTACCCCACCTACAACATAATGGTTTTCATTTCTGGGATGTCAAATTTCTGCATGTTAACAGTGCAAAGTTTAAAAAAAAATCCATCAAAAACTAACATTAATCATTAAACATTTTACCTAATGGCCTGCGTTACTGAAAATATATTGATATCCTACTCTTCACTTGCAGTGACAAAATCTCCACCGACAGGTCTATAGGCTGATACTACTATACCTTTAATCAGTATTTAAAAACAATATAGTTTTCTAACTTAGAGGGGATAACTGTAACTTGCACATGAATTAGGAAACTTAACAGGAATAGTATGACTCGTTAACTTGTTTTTGTCAGTCTCTCTATCTAGGTGTGTAGATGAAAAGTTTGCAGAGCACTGTGTGTCACCAGTGGAGGCACAGCAGCTAATGATGCTGCAGGGATCAAGTCATAAATGCTGCAGAAAGTCTTCCGGTAAGGAGACAATAGGCTGGTGTAAGTCTGAGTAGTTTACTGCTTTTTGCACAGAATGTGGGTGGGCAGAGCTGCAGAAGAGGCTGAACAAAAACATTCAACAAATGGGGAGACAGAGATGGCAAAAGGCAAAAGATGGCAACAGGTATTCAGCCCAGAATAAACAGTGAACAGTGTTACAACAGGTAGTTTTAAATGCAGTATTTACAAGAAAGGATAAGTTTAGTGGTCAATCAGGTAGAAATTTAACAACTAAAAGTCAGAGCAGCCTAGAGAAATTTTGGATCACAATGAATGCCTTGTTGACATGGAAAATGGGGGAAGAAATATTAGAAACTAACTCCTTAATGACCCAACACCTCCTCATCTTCATTGTTCATCCCCCAAAACAGAAAGCAGCTTCCTTCTCCACAGTTTTAGTTGCCACTAGCTCTTGAAAGTCTTGATCTAAATTCAAATAGATTAGATGGTGGGGAAGGTATTTCTTCAGTAAACTTTTTTTTAACTATTTAAGCTAGTGATTAGCTTAGTATGAAGGAGTTTTACATGTATGTGGGCAGTTATATCAGCACTATAGTTCTTCTTTAATAGCTTCAGATCAAAAGGATTTGGAACAAGTGTATTCCTCACCTGATCAATTGTAGTTTTTAACAAAAGAGAGAAAAAGGACTCAGCCTTGTGTATCAGATTTCACGGATGACTCCTGCCACTGTGACCTTTACCTGGTAATGCAGCTCGTGCTCCTCCCCAAGGTGCACAAGCCGCATTTCTGTAGCTGTTATAGGTTGCCTACCTCATTATACTGCACTGGTGTGCATGTAGGGAGCACTCATGTTGCACTAATTAGCAGTGGGAGGTTTAAGAGCTGGGTTGCCTCTGTGCCTGAGCTTCCAGCTATTTACAGGCTCCTAAGTTTTGCTAAGGTGATTACACTTCCTTTCTGCCTTCCCATTTCCCTGAGTGACTATCTATGAAATGTCCTTCCTATTGCTGAATTAAAGTGATGGTACTCCTGGCAGTTTCCTCAAGTGATCCCTTCCTGGTTTGCACTTCGCCAGCTATCACCTATTGGGGGGGTGTTCGGGGGTTACGACCTGGGGTCACTTGCTGCAAAGCCCAGTACCTCCTTGCGGAGGTTAAAGATGAAGACCAGGGGCCTCTTAGACTCCGTGCCTAGCAAGATTCCTATATCAAACCCCACGATGGGACAGAGCATCCACTCTCTGTTCGTGATATCAGAGCTTCCAAATATATTACTGCCTATCTAGAATCTGTTGCCCTTTAAATTACACATACATGTTTTTTTATGGCTCCCCCCTGTGTAAGCTTTCCCTGCCCATTACAAACTTGCTACTCACCCAAAAAATTGCCCATGGGTTGCCTTGTAAAGGACCTCTTGGTTATTTTGTTTTTGTAAAAGCAGTCCCCAAATTTTTCAAAGTAAGTAGCCACATGTCTTCCTATATAAAGCTAGAATAGTGTCAGAGATGCATGGAGTAAAGATGCATCTTAAAATAAAGTTTCTATACAAATGATCATATGTCACTTTACATTAAAAACTGAACTTAAACCGCTAAGTTCCTTTTTACATTTTAAACAGCTTTATATAATCCTCTATGGGTCATTTAATTTGCATTTTTGTCTTTAACTCAATGATGTTAGCACTTACCGCAATTTGTCAGTATTATATTTACATGGAATAGTATGAATACAATCTGATCATCTGTACTAATCAATGTACAACATACATTTGTTACTTACCTTATGATAATCAAAGGAATAAAATACACCAGAAAGGCAACAATTGTCATATAAGGTGTCCAGTATGATTCATCAGGCCATAGAGCCCAGCATTGTATTTCTCCATTAGAAAGTTTGGTCTTTCCAAATATTACCAGTGTTGGTATGGAAAATAAGAATGACAGGGTCCATGCAACTGCAATTAGTACTTTTGCTTGTTTTTCTGTTGAATAAAAAAAATACATTTATCTTAATCATTTAATGCACAGATATGTATTATGAATTATTAGCATCCTTTGATATACATATTAAACTGCAATTGTATATTAAGGGCCTTATAAATATCTGTAAATTTAGAAAGATCAGATTTCTGTATTTTTTCAGAACCAACATTAACAAGAGTGGCTTCTTCATATCATATCAGAGTAAGTCGAAAAATTATCATTGGAAATTTCCTAATACTGTACTGTTCTTAAAACTTCAATAGTTGGGAGAACATGAATTTAAGCACCAAGTCCCCTAAAACAGAGGTCCCCAACCGCCGGTCCACGGACCAGGACCGGGCCGTTGGAGTTTTTCAGCCGGTCCACGGCGCCGCTGACACCTAGCTCTGCGGCCCTGTGCCTGGTCAGAGCATGCGATAATGTTCTCTGCTGTAGCCGTGACAGCTCGCAGCTGTCACGGCAGAGAACATTATGCAGGATGGGGCGGGGCATTGGGCGGGTCTTTGAGACGCAGCCAGCACAGCAGTAACCTGTTACACGGGACGGGGCGGGGCGGCAGGCTCTCCTCACTGACTCGCCCCTGGCAGAACATGTTATGTGGGGCGTGGCGGGGCAGCAGACTGGCCTCATTGACGCGGCTCCGGTGTTAAGTGTGTAGCGCTGATAAGCTCCACCCCTCCATAACCCTGCCCCCATATGACCAAAGCTCTGCCCCTGCCCCAACACCCCACCGGGCCATGGAAAACTGGCCTTGCTTAAAGCCAGTCCCTGGTGCAAAAAAGGTTGGGGACCTCTGCCCTAAAAGACTATTCATTGAGCTTGTTTATCCATGGAGATGCTGTGAATGACCCCAAACAGCTGAAAAGAGAACACTGAATTACAATCTTATCCGTCTATGTTTTCTAAGCAGAGATGAGCAAAATGGACCAAAACACCTGATTTAAGTTTCAAGTGTTACATTAGAAAGATATATACAGCAGCAAACCAGCTGTGAGGCCACTCTACAACTGACCCTTTCTTCTCCTACAGATACTTATTGGAGGGCCTGTCTTTCCCTTACGTCTCTCTTACAGTTGGTAGTGAATTAAATGCAGAGGTCCTTTTCACCCCTTACTGTCATTCTATATTGCATCCAATCTGAGAGGGAACTGTCCACTGCAAAATATTGTACAAAAGTGAGATCAAGGCTAATAATTAAAAACAAAGAGTCTGGGTAAATCAGTTGCTCAGTTGACTAGTTAATGGGGAAAAGAGAATTAGTGACTTTACAAACAATGAGTCCATCTTGCAGTACTTTGTTAGTGAAGAAAAGACAGTGGTGCAGGTCATTATAACAACTCATTTTCAGCTACATGAAATAATAGTGGGTAGAAGGCTGTTTTCTTTGAGGGTACTGATTCTTGCAATCTTTAGCTAAGGGATAGAGGTTGGCTGTCAGTCTTGACCTTCTTACCTTTATATATACTCCAGTCACTTGGCAAAATGATGCTTCCTATGAAAATGAGTAGTAAGAGATCCAAAAGATCCCTGCTTTTTAAACTAAGAGATGTTGCAAGATTTGGTGAAATTCTGCAATGTATGCGAACAAAACACTTATTTTATATGGAGTTTAGGTTATTATAAGCAGAGGTGGGTAGTAACGCGTTACTTGTACTCCGCAGAGGTGGGTAGTAACGCGTT
>WMED01016327.1:0-13349 GCA_019650415.1 Pipa parva
CCCCAGTGTGCTCAGCACTGCTGACATTCTACCCAGCCTCCCCCAGTGTGCTCAGCAGTGCTCCCATTTACCCAGCATACCCCTTTGCCCACAGTGACTGGATTAAAGGATACTGTAAGGAGACAGAAGGATGATGGGAAAGTCAGCAGATATGGTGGGACCCAGGACTTTCCAATCTCCAGCTCCCAGAGGTACAGATAACGGTGATGCTCCCTGCACCTGGCAGACCTGCAGTAAATAATCACCCCCCTCAGGGCAGGAATTCCTATCATACTGACACACACACACACACACTGATATGGGCCAATGAATGATGACCCGGAAGTGCTGATCGTGGACTATTGTGTGAGTTTTGTACATCTGTGGCCTGCACAAAAGTCTCAAACTTTGTCTCTAAACTTTACAGACAAAGTTTGAGAATTTTTATGCGGGCCGCAGATGTACAAAACTCAAACTGGAGTTAAAGTATCTCACACAGGCTATAGTAATATATAACTGTAATGTCATTTAAGTTTATATCAAGCAACAGGGGTTGTTGGCATATGTCTTTGTTAATGGCCTGCAACCTCTGCCTGCCACTTGTTATCACTTACTTTAAAAGTTAATCCTTTAGCTTGCGTTGTACAAAGATTTGACAGTACGTTTCTTCTTCCCTCAGGTTCTCCAGTGAGTTCTCAGCCAGTGATCATGGCACTGCCTTCCCGACAACCCAGTTTTGTGGCCAAGCCTTTGGCCTACATACCAGCATCCATCATGACATCTCATCCTACTGCACATGCCATCCACGTGGTTCAGCAAGTACCCACTGTAACTATGTTGCGGGTAATGACCACATCTTCAAACTCTACCAATGGGTATATAATTACAAACCCAGACTCGGCACGTACGACACAAGACCTACATCGCAATACACTGGAAGTACGCTTTGATGGCACAGGTAGTTTTATTTTTAGTATTTTTGGAGGGTATCCTGTTTTGTTCTGTCAGGTGGAAAAAAATTTTCCCTCTAAATTTATAGATGTGTATGGGGAAAAAAAGGGAATTGGATTGTAGAAAGGTAAAGAAACAGCCTTAAATATAGAAGGACGAATGCACTGGAGCTTAGTATAAGCTAGTGATGCCCAACATTTTTTGGCATGGGGGCCATATAAAATCACGTGCTGCTTCAAAGTCGTGACTTTTAAAATCACGAATGTGACAAATTTTAAAGTAACAGCTGTGACAATTTTCCATGGTAAAGTCGAGACTGCAACAGCATTCTCGTTATAAAGACGCAACTGCGACAGTAACAGTCTATTACGACTGTCTTTAGCTGGCGAATTCACATTTTGGATTTCAGAATTCGGTTTGTAGTTTGGGCATCACTGAAGGCAATAGCTGTTGATACTTTGGAAAGGGAAAGGGGGAAACAAGTTGTTATACTTAAGATTATAATGTCAATGTGTAGAGTTAACAGAGGTCTTCTTGGAGCACTTTAAATACTTGTGTTGTTTTGTTTGTTTTTTTTAGAAGAAAAAACATTCGGTATTACACAGAATGCAACTCAGCTCCCTGAAGAGGTAAAAGATAGTGGAAATAATGAAGCGGATCGAGAAACAATATCATTCATTGGTAAATATCCCAAGTGATCGCTTATTTTTTACTTTATACCTGCAAAGTTGAACTATTAAGTTCATATGTTTTGACCTAATAATTAAAACTAATTCTACGTGTTCTGTTCATGTCTTAATTTTAGGTAAATCAGATGAGGAACAGCATTTCAGTGAGGCTCCACGGGACACGTCGTTACCGTCATTATAAGTAACTTAATCTTGGTAAACGTGAAACCTAATCAAGGAAAATGTATAGAGGCAAAAAAAAATCAGATTAAATTGAAGACCTGCATTGCCCATATTAATAGGTTCCCTTATTGTGATGTGATTGTATGAATAATCCCAAAAAAAACCAAAGATATCAAACTCCTACAGCATCATTAATATAGATACCCATCTTTTTCTCCCTGTTTCTCTGTGGAAGGGTGAGAATATGAGTGTATGTGTACAGATTTGTACAAAAAATAAATATTTAGAATTTTTTTAAAACACTTGTTTAAGTGCAGAATTTGCTCCGCACTCTTGTGCCTTGTTCAAATTTTTCTTAATGGTCAGTAGTCAAAGGTGAATAAGAAATCTGAAGCTAATTGTGCACATTTATACCTGTACTGTACCCAGGCAACCAGGACTTGATGTAGTTTGTGCAGATTTATTTTAGCGCACACCTACTGTATACGTACAAAGATATATTTAGTTGATTTTATGCTCGCAAAACCCTTCCTTCAGATGAAAGTGAATTTAAAGTTGCAATGGAGCAGAAATAACTAAATCAATTGTGCTTAAGGCAATATTATGCATTTTACAAATTCACTTGCATAATGCCTGCATCAGAGAGCCTGCCATTTTTTCTGTAGGTGGTTTGCCATGTCAAAAGCATATAGGCTAGGCAGTAAAATTGTGACAAAACTCATTTGCACCACTTTGGATTCTGTGTTATGTTGTAAAACATAGTTTGTGCTCTGAGACATAGTGCTGCTGATTACCTACACTTACTTCCTGTTGGCGATCAGAGACCTGATCTCACAATCGCTGAAAGTAGTAAACAGTATGCATATAGTTTGTTACTGACGCCGGCCTTTAAAGCTGGCGCCAAAAATCAGGTGCACCATGTCTCATTTATTTTAATGGTGACCACATCAAAACTGCTTTATTGCTTTACATGGAGTGATTACTGCTTGTGCATAAAGTGTTAAAGTGGTCACCATTAAATTCAGTGGGGACACAGTATACATTTATTTTTATCAACATTTTGATTCAAGGTGTTGAAAGCCTCGTCTTTCATTGCCATTAAAGTTGTCACGCCGTGCAGTTTGCCTCACATGAACAGCCTGCCCCAGAACCCCACTAACTCAACAAATAAATCAATGGCGCTCTGAGTCAGGCAGTTGGCAGGTGTTTTTGTTTTAACTGCATGGTGTGACACTGCTTAAAGGCCCTGATTACACTGCATCATTTTAGTAAATCACAGAAGCTGCTACAAAACGTTATGGCAGTTTACACTTGAAGGTGCTACTGCAATGGTTGCCTGCCCTCATAATGAGTTAAAATTGTTTGCTGCATATGTTAATTCCCCATAAATCTTATTTCAGCACTGATTGTATCAATTGGTTTTTTGTAGAATTGTAGTTTTTCCTTTGTGTCCCCTAGAGTTGTAACTTTATTGGCTGCAGTGTAGCCTTGCCCTTTGACTGAAAAGCATAAAATTCCTTGTTTTTCAAAAAACATGATTGTATAATGAAATGTCCAGTGAGTGGTTTGGGATGGATATTATTGTAAAGCTGCTAATATACCTGAGCTAAAGATAGTTAAATGGTGAGTGCACACCCATTGTTACTAATGAGAAAGATGTTTCTAGTTTTTTTTCTCTTTCAAATTGCAGCTGCTACAGTCACTTGAGGAACAAACTCACATTTTCCTGCACAATTGTAGCCACAGTTTTACTGCTTTGCTAATAATGTCATATGTATGCTAGCTGTAAATGGCCACTGAAGCTTAATAATGATTTAGGGGGAAATTTATAAAAGTTAATCAGGTTTTTGACCACTTAAAGGAGAACTAAAGGTAAAAAAGAAGAAAAACTTATTAGAAATCTTACCTCATATAGAGGTGTATTGCTACAGTCACAGCATGAGCTGTGCTGTGATTAGCCGGAACCCAATGCTTGTTCATCAGCATTGGCTGACTGACAAACCAGCACAAAGCTCCTCCCGACTTGCTTCACCGGTGGTGATAAATGGTTAAAACATCGTCATGTTCATTTTGGGGCCCATGAGAACGCTCCCAGCAATGACCATGATGATGTGTGAAGCTGATGAAGCTGCTGTGAGGAGCTGCGGGCTGATAAACAAGCATCAGGTGCCGGCTAATTACAGCACAGCTCATGATGTGACTGTAGAGATACACCTCTATATGAGGTAAGGTTTCTAATAAGTCTTTCTTCTTTTTTTTTTTTTTCTTTAGATCCTCTTTGACGCTGGAGTAACAGTGTTTCCCTTTATTATAGCAGTATTGCCTATTTAAAAAGGTTTTTGTGAGATGTTGAAAGTAACTTTGTGCTGCATTTTGTTTGTTTTGTTTTTTTGTGCCAAAAAGCAACTTCCTAAATATAAATAAACATAAATATTTCCCCCCCCCCCCCAGTGTAAAATGATAATAAATCTTCTATATAAAAATATTTGGCATAAGCCGTAGGGTAGTGAAGGCCAATATATCTAAAGCTGCCTTTATTCTTGGACCAGTGACCCTGCACATACTGTTTAGATATGAGGCAAAGCAGAGCAACTAAAGTCAGTCTTGTTTGTTTTGTCATATCCTAACTTTAAATTGGGATCCTAAAGTAGAATGCAGTGTGCCACTGCATTTAGTAATCTTTAAGTGTTAAAAGACGCGTTTCTATGACTAGGGAAATTATAATTTTTCAGTTTGCAGGACTAGCTAATGATTTATGATGCTTACTAGTGTAGACTGTATGTAGCATGATTACTTGCAGCATATGACTCCATCTGCAGACAAAATGTTAACTAGAATCATCCCTTTAACAAGAGACACCATGTTTAATTAGATGCATCCCTGCAACACAAAAGTCAAGTATGCCTAATAATCAGGTTACTTGTTAATAACTTGTATAAGTATTCAGCTTTAGTTGGTTGACATCTTGCAGATTTAACCCTTAAACATTAAGCCCACAGGTTAGGATTGGTCATATATAAAACACTATACACCTGCAAAATTACTTTTATCTGACCCCCACTCCCCATTGAACCTTGAGTCCTTAAAGTGCAGGTATAGTAGTGTACTCTTAGCAGAACCTAAGGACATTGTGTAAAGTACCTGTAGAGCAGAAGAGTTATCTGCTTCATAGTCCTTAATATTTAGTGTCTTAGGAATACTTTATATCCAGGGAATCTCCTATGCATACTTTTGATTGTTTCTAACTTAAGATTTCTTTTCTTTTAATGTAGTAAATTCTTTACTGCTTTTTATTCAAAAGCTGAAGTTGTGTGGCCACAAATTGTTTATGGAACAGGCTTCCTTAGTTAAAAATCCAATTAAAGTGAACCTGGCAGCATATATTCAATACAAAAAAAGCTAAAATAGATCAGCTTCACTCAAGACATAAATGTAATATGCAGATAAGAATTTTTAACTACAGTATTAAAATTCTACCTTATCTTCTCCTGATCGCTGCAGTTACAGCCGTAAAAGCAATGCAGAGTGAGTGATTTACACATGCAGTAGGAATGAGGAGGTCATTGTACCAGAAGAGAGATCAGGGGTTTTGTCTAATTTTGGACATATGCACCGCTGAACACTTTACCAATATTTGGTTCATTTTAAAGGGTAAATGCTTCCCATTTAAAATAGTGTTTAGTTTCACATTGTCCTCATATGTATATGCTCAGAAAAAAGAAAATTGTATGTTATTCTGCATATAGTCTTATTATCTACATTTTTATATTTATTAGTATGAATGGGAGCAGCAGCCTTTTCCCTCTGCCTAGGTCATTGCAAGGAGTGATCTGTAGACTTTCTTGGAAGACACTTGCCTCTGGTGGTGAAGTTATCACCAAAAGGTTTGAGTGCTTGCATCGCTTTAAAGCAGTGGTTCTCAACCTTTTTTTGCCACAACCCTTTATCCGTGACTGCGACAATAATGCCATAGCAAAGTCACGACCCCAACAATATTCACATAATCATTTGGGAACATTGTCCCTGTCGTAACTTTACTATAGAATTATTGTTGAGATTTTACTATAGAAACATTGTTGCGGATAAATAGTATAAAAAAATCTGCGACAATCCCGAGGAGTATTAAGCAACCCCTGGCAAATTGTGCGGCCCCCAGGTTGAGAACCACTGCTTTAAGGCAAAGTGTCTTTTTTTTGAATGGCTCACCTCTCAAAAATGGGAAAAATTCTGTTTTTACATGGAAAATGAAGTTCTACATAACTTTTAATATATTATTGGTCAGTGTAATCGCCCTTATACAAGTAGTATTAGGTACCCACCATTTTGAAGTGAACCTAAGTGTATGATTTAAAATAAGGTGAGTTCCTGTCCATTATCCTTCACAACAGCTATGTAAATTCACTTTTTATATAAATAATTGTAGTAAGGAATTAGTAGACAAATATATAATGTTCACTCATCCATACATGCACTCATTTTATTTATAATCAATGATGCATCAAAAATGTATCAAAGCGATGTCTTGGTCTTTTAAAAAATAATTAAAGAATGTCTGTCCATGATATAAATATATAGTGCCACTGGAAGCAAGTTTTTGCATAATTTGCACAATATTTATTTCTGTAAAAAGAAGAAAATGGAATTTGTTCCCAAGTCATAATGCTTTACAAACGTCTAGCGCTCAGTAAACGTGTTTCAGCTAGAAATCCTCTGTCTTGTTACCCAGATGCTTTGCATTCATTAACTTGTCTGTCCATGTCATCCCATACAAATCCTGTGGATTGAGGTTTAAAGAATCCAGGAAAAAATATTAATTGAAGTTGCCATTTCATTTTTCAAAGGTACTTTCATAACTTTGAGGTTTGTTTTAGGACAATAATGTGCTGAGAGGAAACCCAGGCAGCATTAAAGTGGACCGGTCACCTCAAAACTCGAATACTAAATTAGATTCTTCTAATGAAAGAAACTTTTTTTTAAAAATGTATATCTAGTAAAAAATTGTACCTTTTATATAGCATTTCTCATTGTCGTTTTCTCTGTCAGCCTGACTTTTCTTTTTGGGGTTGGGCGGGGCTGAAAGGATGATTGACATTGAAGTTCCTCCAATCAGATCCCATAAATTGCAATCTAGCAGGGATCTGATTGGAGATGCTGTAATGTCAATCATTATTTAGCCCCACCCAACCTGACTAGAGAAAGAAAAGTTGAACTGATGGAAAATGACAGAGAGAAACGCTAAATAAAGATACATTTTTAAAGTATATTTAAATCATGTCTTAACAGTAAAGCTATACTAGGAGTGCTGCTTCATTGTTTGATGGACTTGGTAAAGATCACCAGTTTTGTCTCTCAAATAAATAAATATATATATATGGTGGTTGGCACATATGGCAAATATAGAATATTTTGCCTCAGCCGCTCAAATGGTAGACATTCACTACAATATGCAGTTTTTTTAAAATTCTGTCTCTTATTTTTAGCAGTTCTTCCAGCTAGACTGGCAGTCAGTTAAGTCATATTTCAGTTAACAGATTGTTCTAAAATTTGACAAGCCTGTTATTTCTTTTTTCTGTCCGTTTATAAATAAAGGTTGTTTCTGCTTTATTGCAAGGATTGACTTTCATTTCTTTTTCCTTTTGCTTAATGAAGAGTATTTTTACTTTTTTTTTGTTGTTGTATTAAGGGAAAAACATTTTCTCTAAGCTAGCAATATTTGCTTATATTATTTATGGGGGAAAAAGTAGGTGGTTTGCGCAATAAATTCGTAGAGCATCTAACATAGACATTTTTATTCTTAGGCATGTGTTCCAACAGTGTTACACATTTCAGAATTGTAAAGTCACAACAAACCTCCCTTTTAACTGTATATTTTACGTCTAAATAAAATAATACAGTATGTATGACATTTCTGGTTCAGTGTTTTTCCCTAGAATATTTTTTTTTTAGAGATGTTACTGGCATTTTATCTAATGTTGTGATATAGAGTCATTTTCTTCTTCCCATAATTACCATGCTGTCATCCGTAATCATGTCTAATAATTCACTTAGTAAATATTGGGCTGGAGGGGGTAATCAACAAATTTCTGTTCACTGTGGTCATGACTATACATATGTATAGGTTCTGAATTGGTCTGGACCTTGTTAACACTTGTACAAAGAGAAAAAAAAAACCCTAATTCTTTTAAGACGACAAATCCTATCACTTGCAATCTCATTTTATACACAATAAAGCAATAATGTGTTTTGAAGTTGGTGTGCATTTCTTTCATTTGGGTAACTATCTGAAATTTGCAAGACTTTTTTTTTTATTTGTGAATGCAGTTAACTTATAACTCTTTAGGCTAGGTTCACACGAGTGTATGATGCACAGCACATCATACGCTAGTGAGAAAAGAAAAATATTAAAGCCGATGGTACTTACCGAGCTGCACATCATATGCTTGTGTGAACCTAGCCTTAAACTTGGTTGTTGACCTTGCTTAAAATCAGCCCTGGTTACATGTCTCCAGTAATGAATGATGTGATTATAGATATGCTTATACTGGTTACAAAACAGGGAGTGATGTAAATGTTTCAAGCAAGTGTGCACAGATGTTTGACACTGCATAACTGGGGTCAGAATACAGGTAAATTGTTTAGTGTTCTGCAAAAGGCTCTTGATTTTAAAAAAAACTCCTATAATGTTTGTTAAAACAAATTTTAAAAAATTATTGTATACAATACAGAAGTGAAGCTGAATATTCTTACAAATGATTGTTGTATATTATCTTATAAATTGCCATTTCTGCAATTTAGAAGGTGATAATTAAAACTGATGTGATCATGTGACTGATGAGATGTGCAAAATGGTAAGCTGCCACTGCCCAACAACACTTCAAATGCCTGCCTCAAATGTAAAATGGATGGGGGTGTTTGGTGGGGGGGAGAGATAAGCAATAAATTTGAGTATGGGGCACTTAAAATGGCCCTGCTAGCAAATGTCTACTTTATCCTGTGCAGAAGCTCATCTGGCTGGCATTATACTAGGGATAGTCTTTCTCAGCATTTATAGTACATGGGTCTCCTATCATCAGGGCTTCTTTCATTCTCTTTCTCAGTTCCTGAGGCTAATACAAGGATTTTTTCATTTTGGACTACAGGTTTTATTATAGCCTTGTCCCTTGACAATTTATGGTAATCCAGCCTGAAGAGGGTAATCGTGAGAGTGTGAATTCTCATCCCCAGTATAATTTATTATAATTTGCATCAATTCATACATTGTGCATAGTGCCTATTTAGTTTATGGTCAGGTCACTGCAGTTGAGCAAATTGTCCCATAGTGATTTCTGAGCACTGAGAGGCAAATAGCACTGGTGGCATATTGTGACTGTCATCTATTGAAGTAAAGCAATGTCATCTTCACATAGATCTGTTTTAAGAAGACAATGCAACTATAGCTATGTTATGTTTTTCTAGATTACTACATACTGGCAATTGCATAAGTTATTGTAAGAACATTTTGAAGCATTTTGGTTTGTGGTATTGCTGTAGAATAGTTGCAAAACTGTAACAATTTTTTTTTTTACATTCATTTAGATAAGATAACTTCTAGCCAGTATTTGCATTTGCCCCATTTTCAAAGTTTTTTTTAACTAAGATGGTGCTCCAATAATTACCTTTGTTTGGACCAATCAGGATTGACACATGATGAATACCCTAACTGTCCATGAATTTGCAGCAAATAGATGTGAAATGGTTTGTAAATATGTGTAAGAATTTGACACATTGTAGAAATATTGATCTTCGACTATGCCAGAATTATTTGTGGTAATTCATGCATCTATAGGACATTTTGCATTTTGACATTTTCTCTGTGAATCTCAGAAATGTTATAACCAAATGGTGTGGGTATCTAAGGTGACCACTAAATAACTAATAGTTGAGATGTAAATGTTTATAAGGCCCATCACTACATTACAGTAATACATGCAAATGGTGATTATTTGAAAGAAATTTGAATGTTTCGGATGCTTTTGGGAAATTACACTCTTTAATTTGCATAATTATTACCAACCCCAGACATGCAAGGGAAATGTAGTAACAACAGTAAGCAGACAAAATATTAAAGAAGTGCTATTTTTCTCTGAATGAATACATGAATTCCAAATTTACCTTAAACTATCCCTTGTTTGTAACTGAAACTGATAATAAATATTGCATACATTTTATAAAACTGCTTTAATAAAGGTTTATTAAAAGTTTTCTATTTCAAAGTTCATCACCAACTGTGCTGATTTAGAATGTCCAGTGCTTCTGGAGCTGATTCATCAGGCATGATACAAAGTTCAATCAGCAAACAGACCCTGCAAGGTAAATGGAATGCAAAATAAAATGGAATCAAGAGAGATTACAGTAGGAATGTATAACTATATTATCATTATAAATTAATTTGCATTTTCCAGTTTGCATTTTAACTATTTATAAATAAGTTATTCCCTTGAAGTAACATAAAAGAAATTAAAATAACAGTAACATTTCCCCTTTTCAAGACAAGGACAAATGCAACATTAACTATCAATACTGGTCCACTAGAAAAAAGGGAGATGGTCCTTCCCATCTCACCCCTTCCACCATCCAGCCATCTCCATGCCAAATGTTATTGATTTTTAGGGGGTAATTCAGCATAGTGCGAAGTTACCTCCGGATCCTTAGCATCACTTCGAAGAGGCTGTTATGCGCTTGTTGATGTCCTCGCGAGACTGGAATACCTTTTAAAGTGTTCCCTGATGTGCGCGTACGGGACATCAGCAAGTGCATAACAGCCTCTCCGAAGTGATGCGAAGGATCCGGAGGTAACTTCGCACTATGCTGAATTACCGCCTTAATTTTAAGGCTTACGTTTTAATCAGAAAAGTGTAAGACGTGTTATTTATTTATTTTGGATTGTCCTTTTTTTTTTGTTTGTTTTTTTGTTTTGTTTTTCAACACTGGCTTAAATAGTTACTATACGTATAACCATATAACAATGTCTTGTTGCTGCACATTTCTTTGATTTACTATTACAGAATGAAAGGTTGTTCACCTTGGAATTATTATTTACTAGTAGTGGCAGTTAATGATATTCTAAGACAGTTTGCAGTTAGTCTTTATATTTTATGTTTTCATTTATTTTTCTGTTTCGAATATCTCTACTAGTTACTAGGGTCAGTTAACAAATAAATAATTAGGCACAGAATGAAAAAAGCAGTAGTATGTGACCTGATTAGAAAGAGGAGTCATAAAATATGAATTCAAATGAAAAATCAAGCCTCTGTCTATTGGAAGCCTGGGACTCCTGAAATAAAAAAAAAATTAAAAAATTAGCAAAACATAATGTTTGAGCCAATGAGAACTCTCCCCGCAATGAGTGTGATGATGTGTGAGGCCAGTACAACCAAGCCTCCTGTGTCAGCCTGTGCGCTGTAATTTAAGCATCGGTGCAGAGTAATTACAGCAAAGTTCATACTGTGACTAACTATTCATCTCAATATAAGGTAAGTTTTTAAAATACTTTTAGGTCTCCTTTAATGCTGTGCTGCATTGTCCATTAACTATAGAAGGGTTACACTGACTTCTTACCAAAGCTACAACTCTCCAGCTGTTAAGAGTATCTTCTTCGATCCATAGTCACATCAGAAGGATTAAATAAATCTAGGACTGCTCAACCAGATTAGTGCAGGGAGTTACCGCATTGATTAAGGAATGTTATAGAATATGACGAATTCTATGAAACAAATGTGATCACCCACCTGCACTAATCGGTTAGAGCAGTCCTGGATTTCCTTCTTTATTTGTACTTTCTTATTCAATATCCAGTCTTAAATGATTTTTTCCAGTCTGTACCATAACTGTGCATTTATTATGGGCCATTATTATAATCAGACATAAAACTTGAAATCATGTTCCTCCTTTTTACATTTAATGACTGCCAGCGAGTAGCAATACATTCATGGGCATTTTCATAATCTAAATAAATCTGTCTAAACATTGTTTAGTAGAAATATAAATAAATGGGTAGGATGGAACACTGTGCATTTCTACACACCTTCATTCCTTTTTACATAACTATTTAATATTTTATCAAGTCAAATACACTTACAAGATTACCTGTAATGGAAACATAGTGTGCAAATCCACTTCACTCCCACCCCATTTAAAGTCCTCTGGGACCCCTGAGGTCCAGCTTAAGGTGTATAAACTATAAATGTATATTACTGTGAAGTGCACTTTTTTTATTTTCTAATGGAAATTGATTAACTTCTAATTTTTTTTTTTTTTCTTTTCTTATTAACTTTGTTTTGGTGGACTTTAGAAAAGTTTATACTATGTGTTCCTGTTGCCTATCCAATAGTAATGAGTGATGCAGTCATGCCTGTTTATTTATGCCAGCCACATGAAATAGCATCATGCCTTGCGTGGCTTCATGTAGTACAGTATGCTTTTCATACTGTGGAAGTCTCATATGGTACTGGCTGTTTGAAAATTAAACAAATGTTCTAACCTTTGCTTTCCCTTTAAAAAGCAGTCAGTAAACACTATAAAAGTCAAAGCAAACAGGAAATTACAAAGAAAAAACAGCCACAATCTGCCTGCAAAATACATTTAATAGCAAAGGAAGCAGCAAGGAAGGAGTTAAAAAAATAAGTTTTATTCCCACTGGTATGGCTCTGCAACCATTTTTGACCCCTGTCCAAAATTAGCTGGGGGTGGATTATACAGCTATTTATTTAGCCACAGAGCTTACCTGATGTGAAACTGCATAATACATGTCTACAAGGCAGCTCCCTATCGGGTACCTTCAGTTGCAGTGGCACCAATGATGAAGAAGAAACTCTGGGAATTAGTTTTTTTTTGTTTTGTTGTTTTTAACAGTGTTGCAGCAATGATGGGTCAAGACTACTGATGATCAAGCAATATGACAGCCTTCCATAGACTGTGGGGAATTAAGGATTGATGTTTTTTTGCAGACAACGTGGGCACATCCAAGACTCCTTCAGTGGTCATATCTGGAAATGACAGGACAGGAATAATAAATGTATTTTTAATTTTATATTTATTTTGCAGGTTGACACATTTAAAGTAAGACCCTCACACCTGTGCTTAGGAAATAAGGGTCCTATCCCAAACAACTCACCCCACATGCATTTTGGAGATTGTTTGCTCTTTTAATTTTAACCCTTGCACTCTACCCCCACCAGGTCGTTGGGGGTAAGACAGGAGGTCAGTCACTGACCCCTCACCTGAGTAGAGATCTTAGCACCCCCTGCTAAGAATTGGTGGATGGGTAAATTTAATTCCCCCCCCCCCCCCCCCCCCCCCCCCTTAAGATTTCCCTTACTGAGCAACTAGGGTAGAGAGAATGGGGGCCTGTGTCAGATACTCTTCATCCCAGCACACAGTGGGGGTGAGTCAGATGCTCTCCATCCCAGCACACAGTGGGGAAGAGTCAGATGCTCTCCATCCCAGCACACAGTGGGGGAGAGTCAGATGCTCTCCATCCCAGCACACAGTGGGGGAGAGTCAGATACTCTTCATCCCAGCACACAGTGG
>WMED01016328.1:0-13348 GCA_019650415.1 Pipa parva
GGTTATTCACTAAAGTCCAAACTAGTGCGAAGAGTTCGGGCAACTGCGACAGCTGCATCACCGAGGTTCGCCTGACCTTGCGACCATTCGAGTCACCTCGCCAAAATGGTTGCCAGATCACTTCTGTTGAACCGGCTGACATTGGAGAACACTTGAATGCTGTTTCATTTGCATCACCGACATTCACCTGACCTCGCGACCATTTGAGTCACCTCGAGAAAAATGGTCGCCAGATCACTTCTGCCAAACAGGCAGACATCAGTGAATGCTTTTCCAGTTGCATGCTAACAAGGGGCCACATTCCCAAACAATTAACCAATCTACCAATAAAGCAAGCCATTAATTAATATTAACATATAGAGAAAATATTAACTCTTACTTGGGCCTGGTTCTCAGACTGGGGTACATAACTGCTTTTGTGTTTGAATGACAATTTGCAAAGAGGGTCGTCTAACACCCATGGAGATGTTTCCAATTTCCAAAACCCTTTAAATGAACGCAACAATTTTTCATAGCTACCGCAACAATATTTACATAATATAGTCATATCAAACAAATATATTCCTGATTCTGTGAAATATTGTGACAGATGCAACTTTACTGTGGAAATCTTGTTGCGGTAGCCCATCACCCAAAAACACATTTTTTTATTGTTGACAAAAAGATGGGCCAAAAATATAGGAAAAGAGTGGGATGATTAATGATAAGGGGTATTTTGATTAGCAAGCTAAGGGATGGATACATTTGTAGCCAATCATCACATCACAAAAGGAGGGACAGCTGTTTTTGCCAATCTGCTATTATTTCTGTCATGATTTCCAAAAAATGTATTAATTGGACCAATCAATATTGACACTTATTTAACATATGGATAGTAGGTAGAACTAAATAGAACTTTGAGGGTGTTGTTGGAGAGTTGTTTCATCACCTATTGTGCATTTGGAGGTAAGACTTGCTACTTGCTGTTTTTAATACTGTTTTTGTGAAAATAAGCTCTAGCCTGATTTGCAAGCATTTTTCGTAAGCCCTACTCCAAAACTAAGTCATAGTTCAGTGATGGCTAACCTTTTGAGCTGCACTTGTTAAAAAATGGTTACATTCACAACCTTCTAATACTAATATTGTCTTAGTTTTACTATGTGAAACTTGTTGCAGATTTCCAAAAGACCACATGAGAGTGCAACACAAACACCACCATGACACGTGTCAGCTAAAATGTCTCAGCATGTCATAGGTTAGCCATCATTGCTCTAACATGTGAAGCCAGGTCCAAATCATTTAAAATTTCCTACCTTACATTAATCAAAATTGTTTGGGACTATAATGAATCTTGTAGTTTGCAAATGTAATAGTTGGTTTCGTTTAGCAGGCCTTCTGCTATATTTTGGGTCAGATATTCTCTTGTTAATGTTGTTAAATGTCATCTAAGCTCATACATATATCATGTACCTTTTAGATGTGCCCAAAATATAAATGGTGGACTGGATAGTTTTCAGGCCTAATTAATAATGTTAATCTTAAAAATGCTAGTGTATTAGGTTGTGCAAACTTTACTACTTTGTGGAAAAATACCTCAGAACTAAGTTCTTTCCGAGCTCAAACATGATATCCATGCTATGAATGAGACACCTTATGATGTGGCGTTTCATTTTGTTTTTTTAGTGGGGTACCTGGTGGCATGTTATCATATCCCTTAGCTAACAGATAGGCAACCGGGTACCTCTGCTCCTCAGCTACTAAATCTGTAATACCTGGAATGGTGGTGAGTCGCAGTATAAGAAGAAGAAATGTTATTACCCACATGGGGGGAGTCACAGGGGTAAAGTCTACCATAATTATATGCAAGTAAAATTGTTGCAAGGGCAACCCATACAAAAGAATAACAATACTGTACAATTATATTATTCCATTATTCACAGATTGTATGGTTTGTTGTATACCATGAATATGATTACATTACAGTGGTTCTCAACCATTTTTACCCTTGACCCTGTATCTGTGACCACATCACTTTTTACATTTCAAACACCATTACACTTCCTTTGTACACTCACAACCGCATTTAACTATATATTACTAAATAGTGACAATCGCACTAAAAATATTGCAATTTTACCATAGCAACATTATTGCTATTTACCTACTGTATATAAAGATATTGTCACAGTCAATATTAGTTCTAGATTGCAGAAAAATAGTTTTAAAATTCCACAACAATCCTCAGGGGTGTGAGACACCCCTTCAAAATTGTCATATAATGCCAAAAAGGGGTCGCAACCACCAGGTTAAGAAGCATTGTGTTAATTGATTGGGAGAGTTACGGAATTACCATATAATTTCTCCGCGACCGCAACATTAGTTGCATAGTACAGTCAACACAATACTTCTATGTTAAAATCAATATATAAAAAAAAAAAAATATATATATATATATATATATATACAGTATATACTGTATATATATATAATGATATATAATATCATTAGGTTCAATATTGTCATGGTCGCAATCTTACTATAGGAGTGGTCAGTTGTGGAAATGTGAGACTTTTGGTCACATATGATTACCATATTTCCACCCCTGCGACTTATATATGTCGTGACACTCCTTTTCCTCTTCTCAGACTGCGACACCATACCTGGGGTTACTGACCTATTGGCTTCTGAACAGAGGTACCTGGTAGCCTATCTCTTGGTCAAGAGATTTGACCATATCCCACCAGGTACCCCAAAGAAAAATAAGCTAAAAAGCACATACTGCGGCACCTCATCCACAGGATGAGATGGAAATTTGGCCTCTTGATGTCACTCTGGAAAGTACAGAGGGTGTGGAGTGACATCAAGAGGTGGAAAAGAGACTTAGTGGAGGAGGTGAGAGGTAAGTTGATATACCAATTTTATACAAATAACTCACACAGTATATGTATTTTTCTGCTCCATTTAATTTAATTACAATCAGTTTAGCTTTGTCCAAATTTGGACATCCTTGTATTTTTGGATTCCCACATACATTTGGATGTCTATATTTATTCCTGATCCTACAGGGCGATCTGCAGGTATTTTTAGAGGAACATCAGAGAACAATGCTGCACCAAAATAACCTGTTGCAAGAACTAAATGCGCCGCAATTGCAGTGCAATATAATAGCGAGTACACAATATGATATGCTTTGGCAGCTGGCGTCAGAAGTAGCTGAGTTAAAATGAACCATCCATCAGGGGGCTGGGGCGCAGGCACTAACAACTGCACCTGCTGGATTGGGAGGCTCCTTTGGGGAACCGTCAACATTTAGGGCCCCAGCCGCCCCAAGGGCAGCCCCAGCTGCTGCACCTCGTTGCCATCATACACAGAATTCTAGGGGATGGGGGGGCCAAAAAAATAATAGGCTGTCTCGTAGGTCATTATAAATATTTCACTGTTCACTTGTAAATATTGCACAATTTCACTTTTAAATATATTTTTTTCACTAAAATGTTAAGCCTGTGTGTCTTTAATTTTTTATTTCTATAGTGTAAACAAGTGTCAGAATTGTGCGTCATTGCTTAAAGTAACAGCCATAAGTAGTCACTGGTGATTGACCTGTCTAAATTTCAAAGAGTAGTGCACAGCCAATATGCACATTAAAGTGTATACTTTCTTTGGAATCATTGGAGACAGCCTCCAATCCCACATCCTGTGCATTTCATGCCATAGGGCCCTAAATCAGACTGAAGTCATTAGTCAAAATTTTTAGTGTTAATTGTCTCTAACCCCACCTTTTAAGTGGATCTGGAATTGACCTCTTAAGTGGATATTATCATCGAAGGTATCAATGCATGTGTCCTTAAAGAACATATTAAGGAACAGATGTAACAAACACCTAATATACTATGTGTAGTATCTTTCAGGACATAAACTACTATAATATGATCCTCTTCAAGTGATAGTGTTAATGTTAACCTCTTAAAGGATATGATGTCCAGAAAAATTTAACAACGCAGGTGTCACTTAAAGGAACACTCCGGCCAAAATTTAAAAAAACGCATGTGTTAGTAAATACGAATTACTAACTTTTATTAAATGCATTTTATTTTCAATTTTACCCCTAAAATGAAATATCTTACCTGTTTAGAAGCACTTCCGTGTTTAGGATTCCATCTTCATCTGTGCCGCCGACTCTAAGGTGTCCTGGAGCTGAAACTCTTCACAGCCGCGATCCTCTCATTTCAGCATGCAGGCCGGTGCCGGCATCTCCTAATATTCACATGGGAGAGCACCGCATCATCAAGGGGTTGATACATTGATATCATGAAGTACCCCACACATCAGTGTCATGTCTGACACTTTTGTGGGCCGACATAGGAGTGATCTCCTGAAATGGTTCATGCACCGCAAGCGGCTCTTGAGGATGTCAACAGTGCACTCTATCACTCCTCTGGTAGCTGTATGCGTCATGTGATAGCTTCTCTCCCCAGGTGTTCGGGGAGAGAGAGTTGGTGTGAGGAGCCATGAATGACATCCATGTCTTGAATCGCCATAAATTTTAAATTTTAAAACAAAAAAACAAAATTATTGATATATTGCATATGATATATTGCTTCAGTTCACCTATATAGTATGTTTTTGATTTATGGGAAGAACCCAAAGTTCCCAAAGGAAACCCACACAAGTACAGAGAATACATAAAAACTGCATACAGATCAAGTGCAGGGTGGTATTGAACCCAGAAACACATATAAAATTCATATATTTAAAAAAAAAAACTTTAATTAAACATTATACTTAGACATCTAATTTACACAACAGTCTGTGATACTCTAATTAAAGCTAAACAAGAATTTTTAATATATGCCTCTGGGGAGCACACTTGGACCCAAATTAGATGTATGCAGTCTAACACAAGGGAGATTTTGCAGTGCTTACCAATGGTAAGCTTCCATATGTTTCTGTTTTCATCTATCAGATTAGACTGACCACAGGATACTTCTTCCTCCTCACCAAACCATGCCCCAGTATCCTGAAAAAGACAGTTGAATGTTTATATTCCCCTTTACGTAGAAATGCATGCCATTTATCTACAGCTTTCCTTCTCCCTCGGCAATAGTATGTAATAGCCGACAAGTAGAGAATGGTAGTAGAAAACTGGAACATTTCCTTGACTGGAACGTTCTGCTAGATTAAACACATTATGCAAAAATAAATGGAAGAATAACCCTGTATAAGAGACAGATGTTTTGGAATACTTTAGAATCATTTACTGCAAATAGTATGTTCTTTATGTCTTAAGAATGACCTTAATATACATTTGCTAAATTGCCTCTATTTCTTTAATGGTGGTCTACAATGAATTAGATTACAATACATATGAGGTCAACCTGGAGCAAATGCTAATATGTTGTATGTACCAAATGAACTGATTACCAGTTTCATTGGCATTGTGCTTTTTTCTAATGCATACCAAGCAAGTGAATTTTTGAGCAATTTTCTGCTACGTCTGTTCACTTTAAAGCAATTGTATTTAATTGACCGTGTATACGAACTTTTTTCCAGTGGCGAACAGTTCATCTTAAATCAAATCCATAGAAAAGGAAACAGAATTTATCAACTGAAAACTGAATATCATTTTAAACTGAAAACAAATATAATTACTGGGTGAACTGAAGCTGTCTAACAGGTTTTCTGTTTTATGGTATATTGTTAGATGTAAAGGGTTGTTAATGGCACATGAGTAAACTCAAGGTTACCTATAATGAGGGTCAAAGGTCACATATATTATATCATCAGAAAGATAATGGCATTTTGTAGTTAAAATATTAGGTTCTTAGTACATGTTTCTGGAAAAGCTACTTAGATTAAAAAGAAAATAATAATTTGGTGCCACAAAATCATAGAAGTCTTTTCAGCACAGCCATGAGTATAGAGAACATGGCAGTCGTTCTATGTTAGCTTATTGTCATGTTCATCTTAATAATTAAAGAAATATATGAATACATGTTGCTTTACAGTTATCATGTTATTGCTGTTTGGCACATAATGCATACTAATTGCTATACTGGTTTTAATACCAGGGTGGACACAACGGGGGTTATTCACTAAAGTCTGAATTGTTGCATATAGGTGCGAATTCGCCAGATAAAGACAATCTCAATAGGCTGCTACTGTTGCAGTCGCATCTTTATAATGAGAATAGTGTCGCACTTGCGACTTTATTGTGGATAAATTGTCACAATCTTAAATTTAAAAAATTGTCACAACTTTACAATGGGGAAATTGTAGCAGATTTACTATGGGAATCCGCTGTTTGCAAATTCGACAGTCAAATTCGCACCTTAGTGAATAACCCCCTCTCTTATTCTTAAATCCGGAAAGACTTAGTATATGCCTTAGGAGGAACTGGAGAATTCTCGCTGGAAAATAGTATTTATTTATAAATATGACAATTTCATTTTGGCTTCAAAGGAGAGAAGGGAGTGCTAAAAATCTAACATCAATACATTGTTTGTGCAAAGCAATCTAGCAATTCCTATTACGCACCCTTTTTTATAATAATAACTTGTTCCTTTTAAAACACATTTGTGTCTTTTTTCTTACATTATTGATTAATTTGTAGAAAAATTGTCATAATTCCTGTTTCAATAATTTTACAATAAAAAGGGGCTTAAAAAGGAATAACAAACATTTTTGATACATTTTGTACCATTTTCCACTCTCATTTTACAAACGTAGAATGCAAACAAAATACTGCTATACATGTCTACATCAAATTTTATTTCTGATTATTTATAATCCTCTTTATTCTGTAAGGAATATCCCAAATGACAGTGGCCATAGGCCCTCTTAATTCCACCCCAGCCCGTAGATCCAGGTGGGCAGGAATTATAAAGATCAGTTCTTCCTTTTAGATTATTTGGCTATTTATCTACACTTTCAACATTATTTCTCAATTTGCTGTACTTTTAAATTCTACTCATTTATATAGGACCAAAAAAGACATTTCCAATACATAAAAAAATAGCACAATTTACAATGCTTTCAATACAGTTCGCCCTCCAATTCAAATCAATATCAGTATTCTTCTTCAGTGGGAAAAGAAATCTGACTTTGCATTAATGGCTGGACCAACTCCATAGAGAATAATAGGTTTTTCCCGGCTGTTGATATATTGCCAATGTTTTTCTAGTGTTAATAGGCTAAAAAACTTTTTTTTAACTTTTATGACTATCCCCTTATTTACTATAAAACATATTATGTACAAATTTAACAGTTGGACAAGGACCTTTCTACAGCAAGTCAGCCTAGGGAGAACATCAAGGTGGATTTAAGTTAGAATCTTATTAAGAAAGAAATCTTTTATGAAAGCCTTAACCTAGACATTGGATAGCCCTAGTTGAGAGGAGGATCTTCATCAGACTCTCTGGGGGCTACGCACAAAACTTCACTGAGCCAGCTGCTGCTCTCTAAACTAAGCCTTTTCTAATCCCAAGATATTGTCAGCCATTTCACTGATATCATTTAAAACCCACTTAAATTTAAGGTTTCAGCTGTCAAAACATCCTTTCAGCTACACGTCCTACTTGGCCTCCTCTATTTATTTCACATTTATGACTTCAAGAGGAAATACCACAACTTTTCTCTACCTTGTCCCCTGGATCCTGTTTCACAATTGCCATTTTGTTAATTTTTCTTCTTTCTTTCTATAATAATAGAAATTAACCTTTGTCAGTATTTCTCTTTTAAATGGATAATTTTCATCCCTATTTAAACATGCCTTTATCTTCTATATATAATAAAATCAGCAAAGGATTCATTATTTATAGAAAATATTTTATATTGCTGTTTCACTGTATTGGGGAAACTAATACTATAAAAGAAACTTATGGACAAACCAATAAGCTGCTTGGTGTGATTTTTTTTCTTCGCTACGTGTCATGGCACAGCGCCATGATACAGAACCACCGTCCGCATACGTGTCATGGCGCAGCGCCATGATACAGAACCACTGTCCGCGTACATGTCATGGCACAGTGCTATGATAGGGAACCACCGTCCGCGTACGTGTCATGGCGTAGCGCCATGATACAGAAGCATGATTTATCTGGCCCTGTATGGGTTATGGCGCAGCGGCAGGACAATAATTTATCAGCTGGCTCCGTAGCAAAAGGGTTAATAAAACCAGTGGTTAATTGGTTGCTGCCAGGTCTTTATGGCATCACTGGTACCATAAAGTCAGACAGCCATGCTGAATATATATATTTCATTGATGCAGCATGATAGAAGTTAGAATATTACAGCAAGAGTAGCAGGTCCCAGGTTTGAACCCAGGAAGGAACGCTAAGCCCTTTTTTTTTTCCCCTAACTTGGAAGTCCCAGTGTTACTAAAATTAAATTTATCTAAGACAGAGGGCAGGTAGCAGTGCTGAATTTATATATTTATTTTAGGCAGTGTGATAGAAGTTAGAGTATTACAGCAAAAGCAGCAGGTCCCATGTTTGAACCCAAGCATGAACGCCCCCTTGCCTCCTTACTTGGAAGGCGCAATGTTACCTAAATTAAATTTATCTAAGACAAAAGAGTTATAGTAGTAATTCCCCATTTTAATGCACACTCACACAACTCTAATAACGAGTCATCATTGTCACACATTTGTGCCATGACTTTCAATTAGGCACTTCATGACAGTCATTGTATCTTGAACCGATCATCATTTGATCTTACAGAGCATTTCTAAAACATTTTTCTTTCCTTACACAAAATGCCAACAACAAAATCTCCGGAAAATATTCATCTTCCCACATCTTAATCTATACTTTTGATCTCCTATTACTTATTATATTGCTGCTTCCCATCTCATCACATCCAGGAGTTCAACAATTCTCTAGAGTGACCCACCTTCTCTTCTGGAATTCTTCTTTTGTTCTCTGGGACTGTCCCCTATTTCTGTAATTTTGTGAAATTCTAAAATCAAATATCCTGTCTTGACAAGAGAATGTTATAAATGTAGGGTTATAAATCAGCTACATTTGAACACCTTTGTAGATTGTAAGGTTTTTTTCCGCAGGGCAGTTTTCATCTCTTGTTTCTCCCTGAAGTTAAGTAAATTGTAATTTCTTACCACAATTGATAATAAAATTACAAATGTATTTTGTAGCAAGGCCACTATAAAAAGATTCTTCTTTCTAGAATAGCTGTTCATACTAGAACCAGATCATGTTTACCCTAAGAGGTAGAAGAGCTCTATAAGTAAAAGAATCTTTCCTGTGTAAAAGACGACCAATATCACTATGACTTACATTAAACACATTTATTAATTTGTCATTTTTAACCTGTGCCTCGTATTCATTGCTTTATATTTAGCAACTGCTCGTATCACATATCACTAACAAACCAGTTACATTTGTTTTTTTAACTGTTCCTATAAAATATACATTACTTGAGTCGCTTATGGCACAGCTGCAGCTGTGATATTGATGTGCTTGGCTTGCAAACCACTACCACTGCAATAGTGTTTTACAGTTGTTGAAGCATCTGACTGGAATGATCCAGTAATTACCCTTCTTGGGAAAATTTTATTTTATTGATTTCCTCAGCATCTTTATTACTAATTCTGTTACCTAAATGTCCATGCTCCAGCTATTCATGCAGATTCATGCAGATGTTCAACTTACTGTTTCTTTTAGATAACTCAGTAGGGAAACGAGTTCAGAGCCAAAGCTTTTTTTTTTTTCATCTGCTCAAATCAAGATGGAAATGATCTAAATAGAAACAGATTATACATCTTTGATGTTGTGAACATGATCCTCTCTTCTAGGCCAATGATTCAAATGTCTTTCTCTAGACAATCAGCTCCAACAATACAAGCTGTAAAAAACTGGAGACATTTCACAGTGTTATTAGCAGAGATCAACAGTACAACAATATAGTGTATCACAAGATGTTTGACTTTAGTATATAGATATTATACAAGCCTATTCTATTCCAGAAAGGGCATATGTCAGCTACATCATTCTGGTCTATGCCCCAACTCAGTGACAAACAATCAATAGGCTATACATCTATTAATTGTGGCAGAAAATGATGTTTGATGTTTCTGGCATGCCTGATGAAGGGACAGTGACACCATCTGAAACTCTGAAAATATACATCACATAATGCTTCTGCCACAATTAATTACTGTTAATTGATCCCATTTGAGTATGTCCATGTGATTATTTGCCAGTATTGGTGAGTCCAGGTGGAAATTTCAGACAAGCTCCCATATAACAAGAATTATTAAAGTCATAGAATAAACTAAAAATCCCTAATTTTCATAATCTTTCTTGGTACTATAGTTCACCTTTTCCATTTAATATTTTAGTTGCCCACTTACTAACCCACTCAAGTTCTTCTACATCTGTCTTGTGCACTGATGCCCAAAGCTGTACACAATATTCCATGTGGGATCTGGGGAGTGCTTTGAATTATGTTCTTGTCATGTGCATCTATGCCCCTTTTGATGCACCCCACGATCCTATTTGCTTTGGCAGCTGCCGCTTGGCACTGGTTGTTATAGTTAAGTTTATTGTCAACTAAAATTCCCATATCCTTTTCCATGTCTGTTTTGCCCAGTGTTTTCCCATTTAGAAAATAATCTTGACTTGCATTTTCCTTTCCCATATGAATAATCTTACATTTATAAGTGTTAAACCTCATTTGCCGCTTTTCTGCCTCCAAATTATATAAATCCATCTGTAATAAAATGTAATATAATCTTCCTTTGTATTAACTGCTTTACACAATTTAATATCATCTGCAAAAATGTAAATTTTACTATGCAATCCCTCTGCAAGGTCATTTATAAATATAATGAAGAGAAAAGGGCCCAAAACTGACCCCTTGGGTACCCCACTGTTAACAGTAACCCAATGTGAGTATGTACCATTAATACCCACCCTCTGTTTCCTACCACTGAGTCAGTTACTAACCCACTTCTCATTTTATGTACTAGCCTTTTATGTGGCATGATATCAATAGTTTTGGAGAAATCAAGGTATATGACATCCAGTGACTCCCCCTGTCTATAACTCCCCTGCTCATAAAAGTTAATTAGGTTTGTTTGGAAGGATCGATCCCTCATAAATCCATGCTGATATGGAGTTAAACTGAGATACTCTAGGATAGCATTTGCTTTGGCAGCTGGTGTATGACATAGATTGCTACAATTAAGTTTATTGTCAACTAAAATTCCTAAATCCTTTTTCATGTCTGTTTTACCCAGTGTCTTTATTAAGAGACATTGGACTTTATTGTCGACTAAATGGAGTAATTCACATTTAATTATCTGGGGGTGGGGTTAAACCCTTTTATAGTTTTCAGCTGAGTTTATATTTACACTTGATAAAAGACATTAAGGTCTCCAAATACAGTATGTCACATGTTCATGATTAAATGCAATTAAATACAGATATGACTCTAGTTTCCATTTGCATTGATTTGATTTATTATTTATTCCTTATAATAGATACACACCAATTACCAAGTGTAAATAAAAACAGAGTAACACAGCACCATACAGTCTAATTTATATTCCATAAAATGTATTTTTTCATATTAAATTCATTAGTTTGTCTCCATCCCAAATGGAATGGAGGCAACATCTAATACCTACCTTTTCAATAGGGCTTTGCTGTGTTTTATACCATAGTATCATTACTTTTACCTTGCTTGTAATTTCTAATATCCCAATTATGTTCTTTGATTCTTTCCTTTATTTTATTGGAGGTCTAACCAACATAGGTGTTACTACAGGGGCATTTATTTTGGTATCTTTATGCTTACATGTTACATGTAGTATAACTGTGTATATTAATATTGTGCCCCAATGATGAATAGGAAATGGAAAATTCATGAATAACAGGAGCGGCAGATTAAATTGAGGCATGGAAACATCTCACACCGATTTAAAATTCTTTGTGTTCCATGTATCAGGTTACAGCTGGACATCATTCCTTTAAGGCGAAGGTGTACTTACCGTTTGCTTCTCCTATATCTAAAGGGAGATCATTTGGAAAAGTGCTTGTTGCCATATTTCATCAAGCAGGGAATAAGATCCATGTGCATAGATCTTTTTACTTTTATACTGAAGTAGAGCATCTCTCAGGATGGTGTTTACTTCTTATGCCACAATATTAAATTTGTAATTTGTTGTATCCTCTAAATTGGAGTCAAGAGGTCATCTCTTTTGCTGCATATTGCACATCTAGTGCATACTTATTGCCCCTTTGAGATTAATATGAAAGTTTTGGAGCAATGGCATCCTTTGGCATTTAACAGATTATTAGTATTGGTAGTTTTTCTATATACAGTAGATTAATCAGACATTTCTCCATAGCCTTTGGAAGCCTGTGCTCTAAAAAAATGAAGAGAGTCTTTGAATGTTCCAAATGTAAATTTAAGTCCAATATGTCTGATTTTCCACAATGAAGATGAGGAATGACAGCGATAATGTTACTTATTAGGATTCTTCAGTTGGGGGTCAGAACAATGAAACACTCATATACTTTTATATATATTGCTTTATGCATTGTGTTATTCATCACTGAAGGCTCAAACATGTTGTGTAATTAAAGGCACCCTGTAGTCAATAGAGAGGTTTTTGATTGATTGTAGTCAGGAAGAGGTTTTCCAGTAAATTGTTCTATATTGTTGCTTCTTTATTCAATTTGAACCTAAAGAGTAGGGATCCAAGATGTTTTGTACATTGCCTGACTCAGTTTTAAATAATTTGAAGCTATAAAATTAACTTTTAAGTTTTGAGAACATTTGATATATTCACACTGACTGAATACAAGGTTTAAATTGATTAAAATGTACAGTGAATGAGAGGATGATTCCATGCCCAGCTTATCACTGCCTGCATGTAGATAGCTAAAAAGGAATGTAAAGCTTGCTTGCAGTCATGGACAATAAAAAATTCCAAATCAGAAGGATCATTTAGTGGAGAGTTTCAGTGCTGAAATCGATACTCATTGAACTCCCTTTATTACACTATTAAGGCCTTTGGGTGACATGCGCTTACTCACAGCATTTTTAGTTTCTGTTAATGGTTTGAAGTATTTATTAAGGCCTAGTAAGAAAAGAGAAAGCAAGAGAAAAACTCTGTCAGTGGGTTGTTTACCAAATGAAGTTAATTCGCAACACTCAATTCAACGGTATTGTTTAGAAGTCAATTCTTCTAGTTCACTAAATGGCATTGTAGATAACATGAATAATTGCGAAATGTATTTGACACATTGTCAGACATAGTCAGGAGAGTAGTAGCTGTTTTCTTTAGTTGTTCAAGGTTCAAGGTTCAAGGTTTTTATTGTCAATATTTCAGTATGTACGAGACATA
>WMED01016329.1:0-13348 GCA_019650415.1 Pipa parva
CAATATCAAAAAGTTAACTTTTACATATAAATTTACAGTTAAATCCATCATTGCTCTATATTGTTAAATGATATCGATAAATTTACTGCGTACTTCTCTGCGTTAAATAAAAAAAATCACTACTTGATAAATTGTTACCACTAGTCAAATGACCCAAATCCTCCCAAATAATAGCAATAACGCTCAAAAACAGCAATAATAAGGTTTCCGGCTTAAGTAAATAAAACATGTTTTCTTTCTTAATAAACAAAACATAGACTCAATTAAATTATATTGGCATCGATTCAGAAAAATGAATGACCCCTATCACAAAAACCACCTCCTTCACTTCATCAGCACATCATTTAGTTATCGTGTATGCATTTGTTCTATTTATGAAACAAATGTCATCTTTAATAAAACTATTCAGAGTACTACACTGTAAACTGCTAATCCTAAAACTATACCCCTGACTATGTATACATAACTGTAATCCTGGAAAGCAAATTATCATACATTTAATAATCCAGTTATCACACTGATGCCATCAAGTAACACATTCAGTCCTTACCTGTATATACCAGAAAAGCTGCAACAAAGAGAAGCAGAATGCCAAGTGCTGTGCCAGTGAAGACGATTGGTAAAGTTGGTAAACTGTAGTAATGTATTGCCAGCAGCAGAGAGCCTAAAATAGCAATATAAGTAAGCATATATTAACAGCTGCTTTAGCCATAGAGGCTAGCAATCTCAGTTAACGTTGGCTAGTATTTATCCTTACCTGCACTGATGGCCAGAATGCCAACACTAGAATGCAGGGACTCTATCTTTGCTCTTTCTTTGGAGTCAGTCATAATGTGTGTGCTACCTGGAGCTCCACAGTCAACTGTCACTGCGTATATGACTTAGTCAGGACATTCCTTGTAGTTATACAGATACCTGGACACTCCCATTCCTGCATTGACAGTGATTCAGTCTTCCAGCGACAAGAGTGGACTGATTTCCTGGTGTAGTTTCTACTGAAACATGCATATAGTTAGCCTATTGTTACTTATAGATCATAGCACAATTGCATTCTAGCAGTAATTAGTTTCCCCAAAGGATGCAATACCAGGATAAAATGGACATAATTAATAATGCAGTAAAAAAGAATTTTATTCTCAGACATAGAATCTATCTAGCTACGGTATATATTTAATTATATGTAAGTATGCATGTGCATAGGAAAAACTGAATAATGCATTTATGGTTTTTAAAAATCAAAACGATTCCATACAGGAGTGCCCAATATCATACCAATTCTAGAAAAAAAAAACAGCATTTGCCACCACATTTATTATTTGTAAAATGTTGCTTATTGCCAAAAACAAATGGGTAAAATGATATATCAAGTAGGAGAACAACAGCTTTGAATGAAACTCATGTCAATCCCACTTTTAACAGGCAACATACTTTATAAAAGTGTTGTAAAATTCTGGCATAAACATATTACAATTTGGTTAATTTGCATTAATGTCTGTACACTGTTTTCTGTAGTCAGCAGTGCTTTCTAGTCATTTAACTATTCCCTTTAACTGAATCGATAAATACATGTGTTCAGCCCTGGCTGTTCCAGTTTATACTGGTGAGATATTTGCACTATGAAGATCTATCAAATGTGAACTGGAAATTGTTAGCCTAAATCATATTGTTTGTCTATTCAGTTGGCAAATGGTTTTAATGATCACATTTTTCTTAATTTCACCTATTCTAATAAATGCATATACAGTATGCTTGTAGATTGAATAATACACATTTCATGTAAAGATTTTCCTTAAAAAAAAAAAAATGTAACTCTGTTTTATTCCATTAAATACTCTGCAGTAAATGTAAATTAATCCTACCTGAATCTCAGCCACTTAAACATTCGCCACTAATAAATTTGGCATATTTTAAAAGAAAAATAAATGCCTATTTTGATTGAGTTTCATAACTGTATGTGATCAGTAAAAATAACTTTGAGAATTAAAAGTTTTAAGGTTCTTATTTACAATGAAAAAATATTTTGTATTTAAAATACATTCCTATTTATACCTCTCAAAAAATGCAATTATTCCTTCTATTCGAATTTCAGGCCTTTTGACTCAGCAAGGACCCATTTGTTCCCATATAAGTGGATTTTGAAACTTGTCTGTTTGTTCACATACAGGTGCACTAAACAAATCTAAGCAGCATAGTTTGTGATAAAACAAAGTGTTTTAGCAATGCCTTCTTAAAGATGTTTTCCAATAATGAAATATTTATGAACTATTTTAGTTACAAACATGAATAACACAATATAAACAATTAATTTATAAAAATGAATTAAAAGGTATTAGAGCTCCTTTAACACATCTAGAGAGTGAAATTTATTAAACTCGGAAAGACCGCTCTGGTGGGGGAATTCACCATTGAACAAAGTGAGCTCTGGACCCTTTGGCTCACTTCGCACAGACTGTTATGCGCTCACTGATGTCCTGCACGCGGACATCAGCGAGAGCTTTAAAGGGATTCCAGTCTCGGCGAAGCAACTCTTTTGGTTTCACTGAGACTGGAATCCCTTTAAAGCGCTCGCTGATGTCTGCGTGCAGGACATCAGCGAGAGCATAACACCATGTGCAAAGTGAGCCGAAGGATTCGGAGCTCACTTCACTCATTGGTGAATTCCCCCCTGGGTTTTCCAAGTTTACTGAGAAAAACCTTGCATTGTTCTCGTCAGATTTTTTTCGAGATTTCGAGATCATGTTTTTCTATCTAGATTTTTAAAAATTTTCAATGGAAAGGGTAGCTGTGCTACTAATGTACATTTCCATCTAAAAAAATGTGAAAAATCGAGATCCAAATCTCAAAAAAATCTCTCGAGATTTCACTCAGAAAGCTTGGAAAGACCCAGAGCGGTCTTTCCAAGTTAAGTAAATTTTGCCCTAAAATCACATAGTATCTTGCACATGGAAGTTCCTAAACTAAAACAGAGCGCTACATAAGAATTTTAACCAGAAACTTATTTTAGGACAAAAGAAGCTAAAAACCTTAAATTCAAAGTCATCAGCCTTGGGAAGTTTGGTTCTGTTTCAGTGGGTTAAATACCTGGAAATGTATATATATATATATATATATATGTGACAAATTTCAAAATCAAATCATAAGTACTGTACAATTTGATCACAAGAGGAGGGATAAACCCTTCCTTGTAGAACTTAAATAGGTGAGTATACAAACTGGTTCTGTTATATATGGGTGAAATTTACTACAATGAATTTTTTTACTTTTCTGGAAAAAGTAAATTTTTTTCCCCCCCGGAAAAAGTAAAAGAAATTATTTTCATCTCTAGTAAATTTCACCCTATCAAACTATTATTAGTTATAAAATTATTACATATTATACTGAAAAATATGAACAGCAACAGTCAGAAATGTTGGTTTAATACACTTACTTTGGGAAACTGAAAGGTTAGCAGAAAATTTTCATCATATTACATAATAATATCTTCTAATAATAAACTGTTTATTAAATTATCATCATGTAAACTGGGAAAAATGGAAGCAGGAAACATTCTACATAAATCATTTATTAAATTATCATCATGTAAACTGGGAAAAATGGAAGCAGGAAACATTCACCTTTTTTATTACACAATACATGTGTCTAATTCAGAATTATGTCTCTGTGTCACCAGGAAGGAAATAAAAGCAGAGTTACCAGTTTCTTTCTTTAGGGATGGGCGGCAGTGCTCAGTATATATATATATCCATGAGGCATGTTTAAAACAAGACAGGTAAACTGCTTAACTGTGTTATCTAGCATCGATCAAGGGAGAAGATCCTCTCAACCAACAATGAAAGGCAATGATAAGCAGCTGAAGACTTTCTATGAGGATAATGGCTTCCTGACAGCTATTGATGTTTTGGAGAGGGAAGAGCTTGAACAAGCTTGTAAAGAATTCAAGAAACTGGAGAATAAATTTGGTAAATTCTGAAATCTTCCTTTACAATGCAAGCACTGTTTTATCTCATTAATAGTATAATGGTATATGTCACCTATTTACTAGATAAATATTGTAGCTGGTAATTGTCAATTTATTCCTCATAACTGAGAATGATTATTCTTTACATGAAGCTCATGTTCGAAATGCAGAATACAGTGTGTAATGGTGTGATCCTACTATCTCTTCTATAATAAACCTTGATGTTATTTATTCCTGTGGTTCCAATTGCAGGTAAAGAGTATGCACAGTACAACCTCCACAACATCCACATGCAATATGAATGGGTGATGAGTTTGTCAACTCATCCTAAACTACTGCAAGCAATCACTGCTGCCTTAGGGCCCAATGTTATTCTTCTGGACTCAAGATTCATCTGCAAATACCCTTCCACTGACGTCCCACACAAAGATAACATTTCTCCATATGTTGCCTGGCATCAGGACATCAGGTACGTTAATTGCAGTGTTGTTTCATTTAACCCAGGGAACTGTCACCTGTTAAGTATTTTCTTTCTATATACATGTTCTGATCAATAATGAGCCTACTATGTCCCTACAGATACTGGGGATTTGAGGGGGGTCCAGTGGCTTCTGTCTGGTTGGCATTTGATGATGTGGATGCATCAAATGGAGTCCTGCAAGTTATCCCAGGTATGTACTTTTATATACAATGTTCATTTGGCAATAATATACATTATATAAATAAAACATGCAGTAGTAGCACTAGAAATTGCAGAAAATACTCTGTGAATTATAATCTTACAAATGGCTAATTGTGAAATCAAAACTATTAAATGAAAATTAAAGTAACCATCCCCCCACTTTCCTATTCTAAACATCACATCTACTGCCTAACAATTCTGCCTAACAATTGATTCTGTCTTGTGACCAAATGCCATACATTGCATCGTTTCTTTTACCTGATCATACTTTCTAGTACATATACAGAGTATCTAGTTACCCTTTATACTCTATTTTACAGGAAGCCATAAACAAGGCATTCTGGAGCACAGAGTGGCTGAAATTCCAGGGAACATGCTGACAACCAACCAGGAAATCCCCAAGCACTTGGTGCAAGTGGAAGAGGCAGTTGAGTGTCCACTCAAAGCTGGACAGATGTCTGTAAGTGAAAAAAAAATTAATATAGATATTAAATGCTATATTAGTATGATGTTGCACAGTTTGTTCAGATTACTCATATTGTACTGCTATTAAATTTACATAATACTATAAAATGATATATAAGACCTAAATTGATTATGGCATTTATTGTATAGCAAAAATAAAAATTCAGTAATATGACCACAAGAGAGCACGAGATTTGGATTATGGGTGGTATTTTCCTTTGTGCTTGTCCTTTGGAATTTATAGTAGATATATAATTTACATGCCCATATACATGCATTGTATGTCTAATTACCCAAATATACACACTAGGGGGCATATTTACTAAAGTCGATATCCTCTATAATGCTAATATCTCCAGATATCGCCATAGATTTAGCGATATTGAATGATACCATAGCCCATTTATTATTATGTGACAATAGCACTGCTAGGGTGTAATATGCATTTATCCCGGCGATATTGATATCTGTAGAAGCAGTGGTACCAGTGGTGTCTATGGGGATGGATATAGGTATCAATATCGATATCGATATCCATGTGTATATCGATATTAATAAGTTACACTTAAAACATTACTCCAGACTACAAACACACTTTGCCCCATTGAAAGTAATGGATAACGCCACCCAGAGAGTGGCGATATATTAAGCAACAGAAATAGCCAAAAAAACCCACTTATCTTAGTAAATACTGCAGAACAGCATTAAATATCACCAAAAACCCATACCAGCGATACACAGAGATATCCATTGCGGTAATGCCTTCGGGTGCTTTAATAAATGGGAGATAATATCGATATCGCTAAATCCAGTGCTAACCAAATTCGATTTCGTAGGGATATCCAATTCGACTTTAGTAAATGTGCCCCATAAAGTAAATGAATATATGCTTACTGCTATCTTCAGTGGGTGGAATTGCACAAACTGCAGGACAGAGAATTCTAGTGAATGCTAAATATCTTCTATACATGAATTTGATTCATGTAGATGTTTACAATCTGCACATTTCCTTATTATTATGTTAAAATGTATTGTATGCTTTGACAGGAGGTGCAAGAGATTGTAGTGCTCTGTGGAAGAATAATGTGATGTATTTCTTGTAGATCCATGATGGGCTGACTGTCCATGCCAGTGAACCCAACATGTCAGAGAGAAGGAGATGTGGATTTGTCATCCGCTATGTCCCCACTACTGCCTATCCTGTTAACGTGAGTTGAGAATTCAAAGTTGTTTTAAAATTCATAATTGTTATATTTATCAAAGTGGGAATTCACCTCTACTTTAGCGTAGACAATTCTGCCCTATTCACTAAACTAAATATTCATGCTGCAATGTGATGAACAGGAAAGGTGGCATATTGTTGTGAACCCAAACTACCTAGGCATATTGTCACACAATGATGCCAAGACAACATACTAGCAATATGTATGTATTATAATAAAGGACAATGACACCGTTTCACTGCATTTTCTCCAGCTGTTTTTACACTCATTTCAGTAGCAGAAAATTCTTAGTTCATGTGTTCACTTAATCTGCTATATTTTCAAAGACTTTCAAGGGAAATGTCTACTGAATAGTAGCAGGAAATAAGCTCCACAATTCACCACTTTAATCTGGTAAAGTCAAACAGGCAAATTTATGCCAGTATGACTTGCACTTTAACATATGATGAATACCTGAAGTGCTGTTGTTTTTGTGGCCATTAAACACTAAAAAAATGTAATAAACTCGAAAAGGCCGGTTTCCCCTGTAAATCTCGGCTGTTTGATCCGTAAAAATCAAAAATAAATATGTTTCAATCGATTTCTTCCTATTGAATCTTTTCCAATGAGTTTTTCGGTGGAAAGGTAGTCAAACTACCAGTGTAACGTATGGCTATCTTTCCATCTAAAAATCTGGTCAAAAAACTTAATTGAAAAGTTTTGATTGGTAAAAATCAATCGATTTTGGCCTTTTCGCGTTTATCCCCTGTAGTCTTGACTGTTTGATCGGTAAAAAACGCAAAAAGGCCAAAATCGGCATTTTCACGTTTAATATTGTTCACCCTAAGAGGTGTGAAAATATTTGGGCAGAGTAAGCTGTTGAACTGAATGGGAATTGAACACATCACAAAGTCGAAGTGTTGCAAATGCACATGACAATTTTCATTTTGATAAATAACCCCTTAACTATACATCTTTCTCTAATATAATTTAACTTTTTCTGTGAGTTGTTTTGCAACATTGTCTTTTGTATCGCATGGTTATCAGTACATTAATCCACCTATAAGAATTAGGATAGTGAATGCAGCATCTGAATGGTTGCTAGGTGTTACTGGGACTGAGAAAGTATAACACACATTTGCTATATCCCTTTGTTTACAGTTATAACAAGTCAAATTTTGATTTCATTTTACAGGATCCCCAACGACCTCGAACTTTCCCTGCAACTGTTCTGGTGGCTGGAACTGATAACTATAAGAACTTTGAAGACCATGCTCCTAACTTTTTTAAGAAGAATCTTTAAGAGTCTTTGAAATGTATATAATATATTGTATATATTTAAATATGTTCTACAGATCTTTGCTGTTTAAAAAAATATGAATTTGTCATACCAGCTGTTGTGGCTAATAAAATGGAAACTATTTGTTGATCAAACTTTACTTTGGTTTCATAGGGCCTGGTTACATGCTGTTTCTGCATTTATAGTTTTTGTATTCAAAATACACAAAAAAATTGATTATTTGTAAGACCACCAGTCTTTAAATCTTTCTCCTATATTGTCTATGTTGCTACTGAAAACAACAAAAAGTGATATCCACTCACATTTAGCCAACAATAAGTTTTACAGATTATCTTTATGTTAGTAAATGAATGTAATGGAAGACAACAAGGACCATTACAGGGACAATCATTCCTGTTTGCCTAGTTATTTTGGCAAATACGGTCAGTTCACATTCTGTTAATCAGTCCATGTGACTGAGGAATCAAAGGCTTCTCCATATGTGGCCTGACCAGGTTTTTTATATTGTCTTAATAGACCTGGTAATAAAAAAGAACCTAGCAGTCCAGTCACTAGTCAAGACAACAGATTTCATACGGTTTCAAATAATCCACATATTTGAAAAACTGTAATTTTCATTTTGCAGTACTTTATGGAATACACAAGCACTTGATGACCTAGTATAACATGACATGTAAATATTAAACTGCACTACACATCAGGTATAAAAAAATTAAAGTAATCCTAGTTTATTTTTCAGACATGATCTCTCTGACTGTCAAGTACTAGTTTATTTCAGAGACACTTGAGGGGGTTATTCACTAAAGTCCAAATTGTATAGATGCACATTCACCAGATAAAGACAGTCGCAATAGGCTGCTATTGTCGCAGTCATGTCTTTATGATGAGAATACTGTCGCAGTTGCAACTTTATTATGTGAAAATTGTCGCAATCTTAACATTAAAAAATTGTTGCGACTTTACAATGGGGAAATTGTAGCGGATTTACTATGGGAATCCGCTGTTTGCGAATTTGACAGTCGAATTTGCACCTTAGTGAATAAACCCCTTGATCTCTTAGGTTTTTTTAAAGATGTCATACTTTATGATGGCTTAACTCAAGATTCTGTAACAGTAGGCTCAAGCAATTGTAATGCTATAGTTAACAGAAGTTACTGCAAGTCTTTCTTATACTTATTTATAGTGGAAGCATATAGGTGAGATCCAGAACAATACCACCTGAGATAAACCTTCATTTAGTGAAAACAGCTGCACAGAATGATGCAGACAACATATAGTTAAGGGAAGTGGTAATAAGACATTAGAATCCACTTTTGCTATGAATAGCAATAAACTCCCAAACTCATGCAAAAGAACTCGGAATATACAGTTCATTGTAATAAGCAATGCAAAGCGAGAGACCAAACAAATATTCCAGTAAAGAATATGGCCCAATGTTGGCAGTCTGATTTTACCAGCTATGATTTATCTTTTTTTCTATAACTTGAGAAAAATGAGCACTCCACTGAAGATAGATAAGTAACATTTGGGAAAGAGAGGACACCTCACAGGAAGTATAAAGGAGGCCATCTATATCAAGAAGAACCATCCCTGAACAGACAGGGAGGCCTTCAATACCAACTATCATTCACATACAATCTGTTTTAGGCCAGGATCACACTAGCTGTTTTTCAGCTGAGATGGAAAAATAGTACCCATTTTTTCCTGTGAGATAATCCACACAGTCTATTTTGTTTTGCACCATAGACAATATTGAGCTGAATTTAAAACAGCTAGCGTGACCCTGTCCTTAACTTTTCCCAATGGTGACTGGATTATATTAAGTGGAATTACCAATTTTCCCACCGTTTTGGTAATTTTCCCTGCCTTAAATTTAATGGCGCCATGATGGCTGGATTAAAAGTAAGTAAGAATTACCCAAAAGGAAACTTTTCCTACTTTCCAGCTAAAATGAGGAAGCCACTTGGACAAGTATTAAAATGTCTTCAATCACAAGTTTATCTGATTTGTTATTAGGGATTGTTTTTTTTAGCAACCGGTTCCTCATGCTTTCTGCTGTTTAGCAGCCTGTAGCAATTTACTTTCTATAAACTAATGATTTATTTATTAATTTAAAGAATACATGCAGCCTGGAATGTGGCAGCAAGTCAGAAATTCCAATTCAAACAAGCCTGCAAAATGCATTGTAACATCAAGGTTGATCTTTAGACAATAGCAGAGGGTGGGGCGCAGCTCATCCACTGTTACCTGTGTGTGTAAATGAGGGTGCCTGGAAGGATTTGCAGACCACAATAGCAAGATACCGAATTCCAAAGATCTCCAGCACTCCGAAAATTGTATAATAAAATCAAGGTTTAATCAATCCATTTAAAAACAAGGTTCACATCCAGTGAAAAGAAAAAAAAAATTAAAACAAGGCACCTTACGCGTTTCACGCCTTAGCGCTTAATCATAGTGTACAGAGCCTAAGCATAAAGTGAATATAAATAGTAGAGGTAATTAAGGTAGTGACACTCACCTGCAGGCGGTTTTTTGAAGTTCAGTAAAGTAAAACACATGTGCGTTTGGTATAAAGGACTACAAAAATGGTGGAAATATTTCCGGGTAAAGGGTTATAGTCAGGTGCGCATGCGCATTAATTGCCAGTAACTGGGCGGCAGAAACCAAATCTTAAACTTAGTGCTCATGCACGGCAATTGTGCGCGCGCATGTGTAACCGATCTTAAGAATATGAACAGCGTTTAAACAGTGTCTGCTTGTGTGTATTCAAAAGCGAATAGTCACAACCGCCTGCAAGGGTTGTCACCCACCTGGAATGGAATATAAAATGATGGCGTCACGAAACAAAACATCATGGCAGAAAAATCATAAACATGAAATCTTTAGTAAATATTAGTGCTGGGACATGATATCATTGTAAATTAGGACTGAGACATAATTTCAAGAAATAGGCAGGGAAAGGATAGTGAAGTGGATATAGTGAATAGAAAAAGTGGAAATGAAAAGCAAGAGTATATAAGAGTGAGTTGAAGAAAAAGTGAAATAAAGTGAAATAAAAAGATGTACAGAGAATGGTGATGATTATAAGTGAAAAAAATGTAAAATACATCTGGAAGTGTGGTTAATAAGATAAACAATGAGTAAATACAAAAAATTCAAAAATAAGGTTAACATATTTATCTTATTCTATAAACAGTGAAAAAAATTCATTGTTAAATACCCTTGCCAAATTATAAATTAGTAAAATAATACATGTCCCATGCGAGGTTTAAGCCTAAGGGTTGTCTAGTTTGTAGGGTAAAAATCCAAAACAATTCACGTTTGTTTATGGGCTTAATGATACCACCTTTTCTGGGACCAGCTCTCACCTTTTCAATACCTTGAACCACAAATTTATGTGAATCACAGTTCTTATTGAAATGTTCAGCCACAGTAGTACATTTATTGTTTACAATATTGTTAAGATGCTCTCTGACTCTTTCCTTTAAAGGCCGAGTAGTCCGGCCTACGTACTGCTTTTTGCAACCTGAACAAGTAATAAGATATATAACATTTTTAGTATTGCAATTAATAAAATCACGTATAACATAATCCTTTTGTGTAATTGAAGAGACAAAATTCTTTGAAGTAACAATGTGTTGACAACAAATACATCTGTTTGCTCCACATTTGTAACAACCTTGAGTATCTAACCAAGTAGTAGATGTATCAGTGCGCATAAGGGTGGGTAATAAAATGTTTGAGAGAGTTGGGGCCTTTTTAGGGACACAATTGACACCATTAGACAGTATTTTTCGCATGTCAGAGAATAACATTGGCAAATTTTTCTCAATGATATTCTTAATTTCAGGAAACTCGCTGCTATAGGAAGTGATGAACATAGGACGTTCTTTAAAAGCGAATCTACCAGGGCTAGATTTTTTGCGTCCAGACCTGGTGATTTTGGAACTGGGTTTAATGAAGTTGTCATTAGACTCTTTTTTAGAACTAGCAATATTATCTTGGTCAGAAGTTGTTTCAATACCATAAAGTAAAGAGTCTCTTGGAGTACAAAGAGCTCTCTCATATGCTTTTTTTATTAAATTCTCAGGATAGCCTCTACTTTTTAGTCTATGTTCTAGATCTAAAGACATGTGTTTAAAAGAATCAACTGAGGAGCAAATACGCCTGAATCTTAAATATTGGCTTACCGGAATAGAATTAATGCAATTTCTTGAATGACAACTGGTGGATCTTAATAGAGAATTTGTTGAAGTAGGTTTTCTATAAACCACAGTATTGATCGTACCTGAGTTAATTTCACCTTTTAAGGTTATGTCCAAATAATTGATGCTATCATGTCCCATTTCAGCAGTAAAATGGAGATTCAGAAAGTTATCATTAGCATATTCAAGAAACAAAGTCACATCAGAATCAGAACCACGCCATACAAAAATTAAATCATCTATATAGCGATGATAATCCATAATTTTAGACCTATAAGGATTACTGTCACTATAAATGTAGTGTGATTCCCACCAGTCCATGTACAAGTTAGCATAGGCTGGAGCAAATTTTGCCCCCATGGACGTGCCAGTTACTTGCAGGAAAAAGTTATCCATAAACATAAAGTAATTATGGGTTAATAGGAAATTTAAAATCTTACAAATGTAATCAATTAGTGTGCCACAAAAATTACTGAATCTGTTCAAATGCCTTTTTGAACCAATCTGGCATTGGTTCAAAAAGTGAACCAATGCCAGATACTATTGGCCTCCCAAGTGGAGGGCGGGTAGGTTTATGCAACTTTGGCAGGTGGTGGAAAACAGGAATTTTGGGTTCAAGTACAAATAATTTGTCAAAATCTTGTTTGTTAAAAACACCTAGATCAATACCTTCCTGTAATAAATCTTTTAACTTACTCTGGAAAATAATGGTAGGATCTTGATCTAATTTCCTGTAAGTGCTGTTATCACCCAACTGCCTAAAAGCTTCATTCACATAGTCACTCTTATTAAGTACAACTGTGGTTACCACCCTTATCAGCTTTTTTTATAATAATAGACTTATCAACCTTGAGTTTATAAAGTGCTTCTTTCTCTGACAATGTTAAATTGGTATGGCCATGTTTAATTAAACTATCTCTTAACTTAGTGAGATCCTCCTCCACCACCTGCTGGTAGGAGGTGATGCAGGGGGGTCTCACGTGTACAGGATAGAAATTTGACTGAAATTTATGTAAAACGAAAGGTTTCAAAATCTTATGCTTACTGACTTCTGTGTTAGGATTGGAATCTGAAGCTAGTGACTCAAGGTCTGACACAGCCGTGTGGTCTGAAAAAGAAGTAAAATTAGTTGCAGATTCAATCAAAGTGTTATTAACATTGACTTCATTACATGGCATTTCATCAGAGTTTAAATAATACTTCTTTAAAGTGAGCTTCCTTATGAACCTATTAACATCAATAAGTGTGTCAAATAAATTAAAATGATGAGTCGGCGCAAAGCCTAAACCTTTGTTCAATAAGGAAAGTTCAGCATTAGTAAGATGCTTGTCAGAAAGATTAACAACACAGTTGTTTAGGTTTTCAATAGAGTCCTGCTGTATCGAGTTGTCCTGCGTTCTGAATTCCTGTTGATCCATTCTTTTTCTTCTGGATCTCCTCTTGCCTCTCCTTCGTGTTCTATGCGTCTTTTTTTCTTTCAAAAAACCGCCTGCAGGTGAGTGTCACTACCTTAATTACCTCTACTATTTATATTCA
>WMED01016330.1:0-10162 GCA_019650415.1 Pipa parva
GATAGATAGATAGATAGATAGATACAGATAGATAGATATTTGTCAATTCTACATATGTACTTAAGGACATACAAGGATTGAAATTACATTATTCATCTCTCCAGCATACATGGCAATGAAAATAGGAATATTTTTACAAAACCAGTAAGCAAAGTAAAGTGCAAATACCATGATATAAACAGAAATAAAAATAAAATAAGTAACGAGAAGTGAAAGTGCGTATCATACCAGTGCTAATGAGGCAGCCAAATGAGGCAAATAGTAATAAAAAAGAGGGAGGGGGTGTGAAACATGGAGGCAAGTCAAGTCACTGAATGCTTGCTGATATTACAAGGTCACAGGGGAGTAGCGATAAAAGGAGGGGAGGCTAATAGGTAGAGTGAGGGGAGATAAGGGAGGGGGAGCAGAGCAGGGAGAGAGTTCAGAGCTCTTACAGCATGGTGGATGAAGCTGTTCTTCAGAAAAAGTTGGCACGCACTCCTGGGTCTAGAAAATAATTAATTAATTATCACGCATAGATATATAAATATTTTTCATGTTTTTTGAGCTATGGCCATACTGATAGTAGCTTGTATTCCCTTAAATTCTTGTTTTTTTTGCATTTTTCTTGCTGTTTTGCATTTTTCTAACTTTGCCTTTAAGCTGGTTTTGGATGCATGCCCCTTTAAGATTTTATAAGTACTTTAGGTTTTAGTTCACACATGTTCTGTGGTTTTAGCCCTACACTTATGCACTTCCTGTTTTGTTTGGGTGGAGAGTTTCTGTCTCGCCCTCTGAGCATGCCTGTGATCCAATTGCTGCCTATTGCTATGGACGCGATTAGCTGTTTGGACCGGTCATGATGTCACTTCCAGTCCATAGTCAGCTCACTGCAGTGTACTGGCCAGCTGCCTTGTATATCCGGCATGCCTTTTGAGATGAGTGCACAGTGTTTCACTATTGGGTGAGTGGTTTATACTTGTAAATGCACCATTTCAGGTGGGGATTTGGTTCATTTCTTTTTTACCTCTGACTGGCTGTGATCAAGGCCCGAGGGGGTCGGCATGTGAGCTGTATACCTTTTGCATCCGTTTATGTTTTTAATTATGAGTTAATAAATGTTTGTTTGTTTTAATTCATTTCTAGACCCAGGAGTGTGTGCCAACTTTTTTGCTTTTGTTTGTTTGGTTATTTTGGGACAGCGCTCGGGCATATAATTGTTTAAGGAGGTGTGCTTGGATTTTTATATATATATATATATATATATATATATATATATATATATAATACATTGGCAACATTGTTCTTTTACACTGAATAAGTGATAAAAACGTGCACAGCTGACTATTTTTTAAAGTCAGTACATGAGTATTTGTTACACACACAGGCATTTCCCATGACTTGTGAATTCCCATTATCTCCCTTGTGCAACACAGCCCCTTGCATAGATACAAAGTCGACGGCTCATCTCCAGTTATTGGAGACAGATATTTTAGTTCAGCATGTAAATGTTTGGATTTATTTGGCATGCTTTAATAAAAATTTCCTGTCTAAATGAATCATTTACAGGGAGCGGTGTTTTTTGTTTTTTTTTTCTCAGCGCAGTTAACTTATTGCTACCCTGCTTGCTAATGCCAGATCTATGGCAGAAATTCAATATTTCACTAGGACTGAAGATTAAAATGTTGCTGCAGATTATGCAATATTCGAGGAAGATTACAAGGAAGAGGAATCAAGAGAAGAATGTTTTCTGCCGCTCAGTACAAGTTTGAAGAAAAGTCCAAGAGGTTGTGCATGTGTTTCTAATTTGTCAGGGTATGGGAGAAGTAGTTCGGCAACAGCTACGGGCTTATTCATCACAGTGAGAATTCCACAGTCGAAATGAATTCTCATCACTTTGGGTTGTTACGCTCCAAGTTTTCTGACTACCTGAATATAGAGAAGAGGCAGATAAATGTGAATTTACACCTCCACACAACTACAGGTATTTGACCTTTCATGAATAAGCCCCAGTAATGTTTGGGCTTCTAGAAGCCATCTTCTCCAGAAGAAACCTTAGCATTCTGTAACATTAGGAATACTGTAGGTAGCCGGTGGTTAAAGAGATATATGAGGTCTGTTTCAAGTCTTTAGGCCAATTCGGACAGTGTTGGCCTTAGCAGATCTAACTGGGTTGGCTCTAAATTTTTAGTTATCTCCTTTGTCATATACAAAGGTCCCAATGAAGTCTATAGATCTGGATAGATAGCAGCTAAACTGTGAACTAAATTAATAAACCTGGTTTATGGAAAGTGCTACAAGGATTTAATGGGAACACCATAATTGTCATTCACACAGGGCATCTCCTACCCTAAGGATGGGCCTGGCACAGTTTTCTATTCTTATGTGACGGTTCTACCAAAATAAGCAATTGATGTTGTCCTCCTGCTTTTTTCCCCCAACAGTCTGCCATACTTTATTTCCCTCAGGACTCCTAACCCTTCTGGCCTGTTTTTTTAATAATCTGGGATATGAATAGCCACTTGGCATATGTGATGGAAGTTATCATTGGTTTATACTTCTTTAGAATTACTTGTATTACAAATTACCAGAACCAATCAGATGCTGTCAACCCTGGCACCCTCTTAATTGCATTCATAAAAAATACAACAATTTCACATCCATTTTCCCAAATTTGTTGCTTCCATGAGCTCTGTCATCTAATTAATTGCTTCAGCATGGTTTCTTAGTAGCTTCTGGGATATGACTGTTAACGTTCTGGCCAGGCTTCTTATGATTGGCTGCTGGTGCACTGACTCATCAACCAATAGGCAATCTTTTTGCTGGGAATCTGCTGACTGTGCAGGCAGTTACTCTTACAATGGTACACAGAGGGTTTAGTCAACCATGTTCTGGACATCTCTTTAAATGTATCAACCAGCTTAAGGTTTACGGTGCAAAGAAACACGTGAGAAGTTAGCTCTGTGGAGTTTCATTCCTCCCCAAGTAAATCGTGCAAGTGTCGCTATGCATATGTAAATGGACCTTAGCTTTTTGTTTGCCATGTAATGAGCTGTTCTGTTTTAAATATGCGTCCATTCCTCAAAGTACTGGAAAATTCTGGGCAACGTAGGATATTTAAGGTGAACAATCAGATTCACGTTTATGCCTGGTCAGTTTCGTCTTTGATCTATTAAGCAAATCAGCAACAAATCGGCTACAGACCGGTTCTGGCTTCAAACCAGGTCAGGGGGAGGTGAGGAAATGGAACTTCTCACATCTTTAATCAAAATAAAGATATTAATTCCTACTGACTTTCATTCCAATCATTATCGTGCATATGTGCATATTTGGCTCCGCTTAAACTGCAAACATTTTTGAATATCATGGTAACTGTTTGGTTTTTCTTTGATACATTTCCAAAGCACAGAACAGATATCCAACAACTTTTAGAGGCATTCAGAAAAAAAAAAAGAAAAAGTAAGCACAATCTGTACCTATTTACATTATGTGTGACTCCTAGACCTTCAGGAGCTCCGTGCAAGAATGATGTCAAGTGAAATTACGTCTAGTTATATTCATCGTTGGTAATATAAATCACAGCTGAGTGATATTATTCGAACCATCTACATTAGCGTTTCGTAGATTTAAAAAAAAACAAAAACAGACATAAATGCAGTTCTGTTAAAAGCCATGTTCCAAGTAAAGGAATTATTGTATATGATTTATCATATGACACTATAGAACAGAGGAACTTTAACCGATCGGTACTGCTAAGGATTCATTATTATTTATTTTCTAAAAAGAATTCAGAGGATCATAAAAAGGAGAGTACGATTAGTTCAAAAAGTAGTTTATGAGGCTCCTGCACCTTTAGGCTAGGATCACGCTAGCGCATTATGCGTAGGAAAATAATACACTCCAATGTATTTTTCTATTGTACTTACCCACAACAATGTGAATGCTCACGGCTCTTCCAGTCTGGCTGCACTTTGAGCACAGAGTAATACGCCGGCACGAAATGCGACAGCCAGAGTTCCAGGCTCAGCATATGCGCGTCATACACTAGTGTGTCTGGAACTAGGTAAATCCATAGGTTTACACTGGCAACGTATTTTGTTTGTATGCGCAGCGTATGATACACCGCACATAAAAATGCCAGTGTAAACCTACCGTTAAAGGCATTGCCTGCTACAAAGCCTAGAGCATTGAGCACCTTGGAATTACGTTTTAGTACGTTGTAGCTAGAGATATTCTTAGACAATTTCTCATTGGTTTCTCATATCATTTTTTGTGGTTTTTGAAATATTGAAATTTTTTTGTTCAGAAACCTTCTCGTTTACATGTGAATGGTCTACTGTAGAGTTTTCAAGGGTCCATTATCCTAGCAACCAGCCGCTGAGTTGAGGACAGACTGGAAGACAAATTATAGCTTAATCGATTAATCCCTGCCAACCATAAAGATGAGGCAAAACTACAAAAAAAAAAAAAAAAAAAACAGAAACGAATGACGTTTTGGGGTTTCATCAAAGGTCAGTCATAAATTGTCCCTGAATAGCGCTATCTCTCACATACAAAAAATTAATTCCATGGTGAACAATCCTTTAACCATGGTTTATTAACTCATAATAACAGCTTTTTTTTTACTCTCTTTTAATGCATTTTAAATAGAAATACAAGAGTAGGAGTTGGCGATCGCAGTTAGCCTAATCTACAGCGAACAAATGAAAGACTAAGGCCCTTATTCACCAATGTGCGAAGTGAGCTGCGTAGTGTTCGACTCACTTCGCACATTGGTGAATAAGGGCCTAACTTGGGGAATATGAGACGTGTTAAATTCACTTACCTTTGGATTTACAGGGTATTGTGGGAAATGTGGGCCTGCCCTTACTTTAGATTTTCACAATGCAGTCCTGGGAAAGTGGGAATTCCCTTGAGGTTAAAGGATTAAAATAGAACCTGCCGACTAAACTTTTATTTTTCAACAAATACACAAGCCCCATGATTCATACCAATTCTGCTCTTCAAAAAAACAGTTTGCTCACATCTACTGGGGACATAATTAATGGACCTTTTTAGATTGGGAGCAGCTGTTGTCTCACCTCCCTGAGGCATCTACCTTCTTCACCTTGATTAGGCTTTGTTTCCAAGTGGTGTTTAGATGGCTCACTAGTGAAGTCCTCCGCATTAGAGAAAGGTGGAGGTTATTTACTGTATTAACCATAGCGGCTAGTATAGCAGTAGATATATGAAATAGGACTTCATACTGTAAATTTTCTTGTCACGGTTGGTATCAGAATACTTTTCTTTGATGATCACGTAATCCTTCCTATTCTCGTTAATGATGAATACAAGGCTTCATTTAAACAGGCCATTCTTATCATTTCAATCTTGTTGCAGGTCAAAGGCTTTATAAGGGCCAGCCTTTTGGGTTGTGTGGCCTGTATATGTCTACTGGTCAGGGCCAGCATTGAAGGGCAAAGTTAGTCACTGGCTTCTGGGCAGCGCCCAGCAGTAGTCAATACAGCTCTGCTCTCCTCCAGCACTGCTAATTATCAGGAGAGCAGAGCCGTTAAGTCTGTAGCAGTGCTTTGTATAGACAGGCTGAGCACTACTGCTGTAGAAATGGAGGTCTGGGGGGATGGTTTGATGGAGGCCCCACTATTAGATTTACCTAGGGCCCCACTGTGTAAAAACAGACAGTGCTAATGGTGCAGACCTGTAGCAGAAGTACTATAGGTTTTTGGGGACACAAAGGACAATACATTAAGAAGAACAAACTTTACAGAGGTTTAGTTAGTAACCCATAGCAACCAATAAGAGGGCTTCAATAATTGTAGATACCTTATACCAGAGGTCCCCAACCTTTTTTGCACCAGGGACCAGCTTTAAGCAAGGCCAGTTTTCCATGGCCCGGTGAGGTGGGGGTGTTGCAGGGGTGGAGCTTTGGTCATATGGGGGTGGGGTTATGGGGGGGTGGAGCTTAGCAGCGCTACACAATTAACACCGGAGCCTTGTCAATGAGGCCAGTCTGCTGCCCCGCCCCGGCACGCCCCACATAACATGTTCTGCTGGGGGCGAGTCAGTGAGGAGAGTCTGCCGCCCCATCCTGTGTAACAGGTTACTGCTGTGCTGGCTGCGTTTCAAAGACCCGCCCGATGCCCCGCCCCGTCCTGCATAATGTTCTCTGCCGTGACAGCTGCGAGCTGTCACGGCTACGGCAGAGAACGTTATCGCGTGCTCTGACCAGGCGCAGGGCCGCAGAACTAGGTGTCAGCGGCGCCGCAGACCGGCTGAAAAACCCCAACGGACCGGTCCTGGTCCGCGGACCGGCGGTTGGGGACCTCTGCCTTATACCACTGAATGCTAAAAGCTGATTGGTTGATACAGGTTATTGGAGCTCTGTGAAGTTTGCCCCTGGGGATGAATTCTCTTGAGTGTGTTTGGCTTCCTGTGGAGAGTTTATGGACATTTCAGTGAAATGAGGAAGGGGGTGGGGTACTATGTGACAATCTACGTCGCAAACAGAGGGGAGGAAGAGAGCTGAAGCAAAGATTTTTCATCTCGCGAACCTAGGCATAGGATTGTGAGATGAAAGCTGATTGTGCAGCAGTACAGTTAGTGCACTTCTGCTGAAAACGATCAGGTATGTTTCTTATTTCATTATAGTTTTCCTTTAAGGAGATGCTGTGATTATAGTCTGTAAAAAAATGTTGCGAAAAACAACAGTCCCAGGGCACTGGGGGGCACTGGGGGTGGGAGGAGTACAAACCAGAGTTATAGGCATTCCTGGTTATAGGAAAGTCAGCCACTTTGCTGTGCATATTTTAAGAGTCATAACTCATGGGAGTGCAATGCTAGGTTCATTTAAAGTTGCAGAGTGAGCCCAAATATTGTTTCACAGAGTTTAGTGTCCCTTTAAGAGTATTGCTTCACTTGCCTCCATACTGTTGTATCATAATAGTCTGATACTGCTTCTGTCTCAAAATCAAGACTGGAAATCCTATAATGAATGTGCAAATGTCTTGGTTTAATCATTGTCATGTGTTCTGCATTTTGTATTCAATCATAGTGCAACGGGCTATGGGGCTAAAGAACATTCTCCGAGTAAACATAGGAAAGCATTTATCAGAAGAATGGATCCTATCTTTTTGATGTATTTTGCCATCTATTTCTTTAAGATATATGTATATTTATATTTTAGATTATGCTTTTTGGCAGGTCTGTCCTGGTAGACATTTTACAGGTAAAAATTCAGTTTAAAATGTCAATTGCAATATTGATACACTGATTACATCCTGCTAAATACTGGTAGAAAACAGTAATATAGTTTCCATAATAGCGGTGCAATGCTGGCGGTGACAAAAGGAGATAGGGGGTTATTCACTAAGGTGCGAATTCGACTGTCGAATTCTCAAACAGCGGATTCCCATAGTAAATCCGCAACAATTTCCCCATTGTAAAGTCCTGACAATTTTTTTAATGTTAATATTGCAACAATATTCTCATTATAAAGAGGCGACTACGACAGTAGCAGCCTATTGCGACTGTCTTTATCTGGCGAATTTGCACCTATACGCAACAATTTGGACTTTAGTGAATAACCCCCATAACGAGAAAAAAATGATGAAAATGGTATTGCGCAAACACAAAACACAAAGGGGATTATTGACTAATGTCCGCATTGTCTCATAGAGGTGTGAATTCGCCACTTCCCCATATTTGGGAATTCAGCAAACTTTACGATGTGGTGAATTCACCAGCTAACAACAGTTGCACACTACACAACAGAAGGCTACTGATGTGGTTGCAACTTTACTATGGGAATCCGCTGTTTAGTAAATAAGGCAGAGCCACCCGAAGTGACGAATCACATTGCGGCTTTAAATATTCTCATTTTTTGGAGTTTCCCTACCCCCTGCAAACACTGGGGACAGTGTTGTATTTCGATCTCGGTGTTATTATCAATACGTATCTGAGAAATCACCAGCACAGGAAGCTCTTTGTGACTTTATTTATTTATTTGTTCTATAACCAGGAACAGTTGTTATTACTTAAGCAGATTTTCCTTTGGCACAAGTTGAGAAGCAGCTGAATTAATAATTGCCAGCTCATTGCACATTGTGATACAGTATGTACAGGTCATCACTAGTCTGTAGGGGGTATAGATGACTGGAGCCTGCGGCTCCTCTTTCAGGGGAAAAAAAAATAATGAAAAAATCCTGTAATAGTGGAATGGAAAGGTTTATATCATTATAATGACCTGTTTGATAACCATGTCTGTGCTGTCCGGGAAATTTTACTATGTAAGTCTATTCTATGTACATTTGAAATATTTAATAAGATTTGTTCCAGAGAGATATGTGTATCGTTAGAACTGTAAATCCACTGTTTGAAAACCATGTTTACTGGAGTTACAATGTACAGACCACACCCTTACAGCAGTTACAGTGTACAGACCACACCCTTACAGCAGTTACAGTGTACAGACCACACCCTTACAGCAGTTACAGTGTACAGACCACACCCTTACAGGCGTTTCAGTGTACAGACCACACCCTTACATGCATTACAGTGTACAGACCACACCCTTACATGCGTTACAGTGTACAGACCACACCCTTACAGGAGTTACAGTGTACAGACCACACCCTTACTGGAGACAAGGTGAGTTATTTTTCTTCCTGGGAAGATGGAGGGGTGTGGTGTTTAAGCTTTAATAGTACGCTACTGCTATTTATTTTCTATTTTATTGATTGTGTGTTTTAACCAGTCCTACAATATGTCGTGCGGTACAGATAATGACTTAATACTAATGTGAATATAGTGAGGCACTCAGTCTCAGGAGTCACTTCTTGGAGAACTCTTCACTGCTAGGGAACAAGACACTGAGGGGCTTATTCATCCAAGTGCGAATTTAACATCTGAAGTGAATTCTTTTCACTTTGGGTTGCTAAGCTCCCATAGTTGTGAATTCTGTACTCCTTATTCACTGAGCAGAGGATTGCCATAGCGAAGACGCCAACTGCGCCAGACGCAGTGTTTTGCATAGTGCGGCGTTGTCAGTCACACAGTAAGTACCGACCGTCAGCTCCCTAAAACCATCAAATTCAACACAGTATGCTTTGCTGAATTTGCTACTTCATTAGACTCTAGCATTTTTGATAAATAGGTAAATTACCTGTGCGCAAGGCCACATCGCAGAGTTTGATGAATACTTGAAGAATAGGAAGTGACAAATTTAGATAAACTCTGATCTTTATGTGACTGTTCAGACTATAATTAATAAGCCCTTAAGAATTGGATCTCCAATGGCCCATACATAGTATAAGGATCAGCCTAGGATTGTCAGATGAATACATTGCTACTCTGTTCACTTCCGGGTCTATGTGAGTAATGTCGGTCCATCACATAGACACCCCCCGAGGTTTGGCGAAACTAGCCAACTGTGCATGCTCCAGCCAGCATCACTTACATAGATCCTGGGCTGAGACTCATCAGATGAATACTAATTTAGCAGTGTGCTTTGTGTACTGCTAATGGATCAGTCAGGTAAGTATGGTTTACCACTATAGTTTCCCTTTAAGGCAGGGAATTTAAACGACTGTAGAAAAGATGTTTAGACTACTTAATTTTAGATTTTGTCACAGGTAACATAAAATAATCACTAGCATTCAATCAATACAATTACACACTTCTATTATTAAAACACAAGGTGGAAAATGAGCTTAAGCCTGTTATTCAACCTTTAGAATAACTCATGGTGACATTCAATAATCCATTTGTTTAGTTAACATTTTCCACTAATATTATATGCCAGGTAGATTCCTTCAGTGAGTCAGTTTATGTTCGGGAAAACTGGGAATTTCCAACACGGTTAAGCTGGCATCTGATTATGTTATGAGTTTATTTTAGCAGATGTGCCATGACATAGTAAAGCGACGAGATCATCTAGAAAGTCATCTGCTAGGGGCTTATTCATCAAAATGCGAATTCTACTGCCTGGGTGAATTCTCATCACCTCAGATTGCTGTGCTCCAATTCATTCACTAAACAGAGAATTCCTATAGTGAAGACCTGAACGATGTATGATGTAGTAGATAGATACAGATAGATATTTATTTGTCAATTCTACATATGTACAAAGGATTGAAATTTCGTTACTCATCTCTCCAGCATATATGATATTGAAAATAGGCAAATA
>WMED01016331.1:0-13347 GCA_019650415.1 Pipa parva
GTGCTTCCCCACTCCCCCATCCCATACTGTGCTGCCCCACTTCCCCATTTCATAATTTGCTAACCCATCCCTCTTTTCCCCATAATGTGCAAAATCATGCGAAGACCTCAGTAAGTTTGCAACTGTCCTCAGCATCCGAACTGGTTGCAAATTTGCCACATCGAATAGTTTGCTGAATCAAGAAGTTCCAAATAAATGTAAATTCAAACCTTTACGCAGCTGTACGGACTTTCATGAATAAGCCCCTTTGGGCTTTCGCTATGGCTCCCACTGAATTTAGCGCATGCCCCCTACTCACAGAATTGACCAAATGTACCACTCTATAGTGTTAATGTTGAACTGATGCTTCAGGAATCCATTTAACATTCATGCTGTAGTTTATAAAAAAAGCTGAAGGTAGGGAAGTGAGGTTGGGCATCCCCCAATGCCGATTAGGTACTGATGTTTTAAAATGTTGGAATGTTGTTTTAGTGATGGTTTCCACCGAGCTGCACAATGATAATAAGTTGTAAATACAGTCATTCATGCTCATCGACTGTTACAAAATGATTACACAGTTATGGCTTCCTCTCAGATCAGTGGTGACCCTTGGGGTTTTAGCTAAGAGAGGATCCTTTGTTGCTTCTCTGCAGTAAAGAGATAAAAAAAAAAAATAATAGAGAAAAAAAAAAATTTTTCATGCCACTTTGTATGCTGGTGAAGCTGCCCTGAACTAAGCGACAAAGCTTGCTGTGTTCTCAATTGGCTATTGCCTAATTTGTGCTTAGAATGGAATAAGGCAGGAGATGTAATCAGCTCCTGAGCACCCAAGGAATATATTGAGGAGGCGGGAGGAGGCCGGAATCAACTTTTGTTGGACAATGAAGATTTGCAGTATTGTCAAGATGTGCGCTCTGGATCAATCTGAAAGCTAAAGAACAGTCTGCAGTGTCATCTACTATCCACTGGGCAACCAAGCTGATAATAGATTAGAATAAATAGAAACTTCTATCATTAAAGATTGTCTATTTATTTTCATTTAACCCTCAGAAAAGGGTTATGAATTTCTCTGGCTTTTTCTTTCTTCTTTTTTTTTTTATAGCTTGCATTGAAACAGATCTTTCCATTTGTTTATCCTTTAGGAAAATTTAAAAGAAGATTATATGGAAATGAAAAAGAATGTTTTAATCCCATGTAGGGAGGTGTTAGATAAGGTGGGATCTGTTAGGATCTATGTGGATCTGGAATCTGCTTCCTGGTGAAAAGAGCTGTAGGGGGAGGGGGGGAAGGTATGAGACACCATGAGATGCTGTCCCTATCCCATACTGTGCTGCCCCCACTCCCCCATAACAAGCATGTTCCATAAGCTTAAGCAGGGCTGAGCAGCCTGAGCTCCAACAAGAAGCAGTAGGGCTAACGTGCCCAGGTCACGAAGCTATGTGACTGATCATAGCAGAAGGGATATCAAAGATCAGGTATTAAGGCATTGAGATAGTGGTGTCCTCTGAATTATACTTCATTTCACCAAGAATCCTTTGTTTCCCAGTTATTATGTTATCCTAATTTTACTCTGTCAGCTAAATTGGATCTCCGCCCTGAGAGTTACCTGCTGGAGGTGCTGGGTTGCAGTTTAGACAAAAGGTAATGGTCTAAAGTGTCCCAAATGGATGGAGATCTGTAGGAATTGCTAGGAACTGAAGGTACACCTGGTAAGGCAAATGTTCATTCGCATCTCAAAAATATAAACTCCCACTCTGGAGTTGGAGAAAGGATATTATTAGAATTTGCTGTAAAATAAACCCCAAACAATCTCATGAGGGGGTTATAAAGCTTCCACTTGTACATTTAAATGACTGTGAGGCACTCCTGTTTATTGCATATGCTTCCATACTCTATTGCAGCACATTGACGCATGCACTACGTTTTGAGGGACAATCCCCTTCCTCAGGTGAGGAAATCTTCCCCCCTGAAGGGCATGCGTGGCTGTGAAGCAATAGGAGTTGAAAGAATTCCCAGTAAATAAGTTTGCAGTAATTATAATTGGCAAGTTAGTACTGTTTCTGCTGTGTAGGCAGGCAGTAAAGGTCTCTAGCACACTGGCAGATAATTGTTTGGGGCACAGTAGGGTGCTTGTAAGTGGAATGTTACAAATCTCAAAGTCCCCAACAGGGGGCCCTTAGCCAAACTGTGTCTCGTGTATTCTCACAGATCATGCCACCTGTTGCAAACACCCTTTATTCACCAAGGATTCAGGTTTTAGTAAATACTTTTGCTGAAATTGTACACAGGGGACCAAAGGGTTGTGCGGTGGCTCAACAGTCAGCACTGCTGCCTTGGTTCAATTCCACCCTGGACTTCATCTGCATGGAGTTTGCGTGGGAGTTTGTGTGGGTTTCCTCCCACAATCCAAAAACATATATCTGTGTGTGACTGAATAGGGAAACTAGATTGTAAGCTCCATGGGGCAGGGACTGAAGTGAATGATGAATCTCTGTAAAGCGCAGCGTAAAATAGTAGCGCTATATAAGAATGAATAAATAATAATAATAATATAAATTAAACAGAGGAAGTAAATCACTGTCTTGATTGACTAGTTAGGTCGCAGCTGGAGTTTTAAGTTTTGAAATATTTGCCTCATAGGCAGTTTCCAATGCAAGTGCATTGTGGTATATAATTACAAGTGCACTGTGGTATATAATTACAAGTGCATTGTGGTATATGAATATCAGAGGCACGCTTCAAGACATGTGCGCTAAATATATAATTCTGTAAAAGATGTATGCAGAAGCTACAAAAGCATATTAGGCAGCCGATTATTTGTTTGAAGCGCTCGCCTTGTTAATCAGAAGAGCACATTACTGGTTCTTGAGGATTCCCCCCAGGGTCTGGATTAAGTCAGAATCTTCCCCCCAGGGTGTTTTGTGCTGTCCTTCTGATTTATCAAAGATTAGTTAGTTAGTTCCTGTAATGAAATATGGAAATCTCCCACAGCAAAGACTAGAGATCACACTGAAACCACATAATCAATACAGACATCTACTCTCCCCTATATCAAAGCCATCAGCCGTGCATACTGAGCTGTGTAACGATCTAGCCTAACACTCCTTAGATGTCCTCTAGCAGAAATGTCTAGGTTAGAAAGATATCTCACCCAAGCCTGAGGAGCAAATATATATTTCCCCTTTCTTCATCTCTGCTTATAACACACAGTTTCTTATGCTCCTCATGCAATTGTAGAGAATTATAAGGATATTTCCTTGGGCAACTAAATCTTTTCTTTGTCTTTAGGTTGCTGCTATCTGTCTGTAACCAGTTCAGCCTAGCCTTCATGAAAAACATCTTTATGTTATGCCTGGAAAATTATTGGTTGTTCTTGGCCCTTCCATCCTTGTTTCAGAACTCCATCAGTTGAAGCCCACATAGTGATTTAGTCCCGTGCTTCTGAGGCTTTGTCAGGCCTTGACCTTTAGAAAATAAGTCAGATGAGGTGAACATGGACATTTGGAGGAAGCATATCAGAGATTTGGATAAAGAAGGACTTTGCTATGAAGGAAGTTAAATACCCTTGTTAGGAAGTAATTAAGACTAGCTCCTGTTATAGAACTTGGTAGATGCACCATAGCAGCAAGATTTATTTGTCAGCTTAGCCCAACAGGGAGAGAGTAAGGGATTGTGTGCACGGGTTGAAGAGGGAAATCCTCACTAAAGACTTCTGAAAGACGTGGGGCAGCTCATGTTAGTCTTCCTGTGAAATATATATAAATATATACATATATATAAGTTAGGATAGAGTGGTCATGTTAGGCCATAGAGTAAAAAAAAAATGAGTATTGCAATACTTGGTTATACCTTCTCTACTGGACTAACAGTCATTTTAAATATACGAGCTTTCGAGAGGTCAAGTCTTGCTTTTGATTTCATAAAGGTAGGACAGACCTCTCGAAAGCTTGTCTATATATATATATATATATATATATATATATGTATATATATGTATATATCTTTTTTTTACTTTTAAAGAAGCTCTTGAATCCATAATTGTTTTTTCCCTGGCTGGAATTAATAAGTGCTGCCCCTTTATTATAATATTCTAACTATTAACTATACTATTTGTAGAAAGTACTGAATGCATCTTCATGTTATCCATTGAGATTAAGCTGTCAGGTAATCAGCAGAGGAGTCTAGTAGCACCCCCTCCGTACTGTTATTATTATTATGAGTTGTTTGAGAGTAGATAAAAGACAGTGATATTTTGTGATATGCACAATATCTGGCCCGCATTAGGGTAACCCTTTGCAGAATATTAAACACTTTTACACAAAGCAAGCTTGCCTGCGAATGATGAGGCAGTGGCGGCAAGCACCCACTTCCTTGTATCTATATTTGCATTTTAATTCCAGGCTCTTTAAAGCATATTCATATTTCTTTGTACATCCTTGTCTTCTGTTAAAGGCACTGCCATCTCTGTGACTGAAGGAACATTATCAGCTTGGTACGTGTCTTTAACTCCTTCATGCTGAGGATTGTATAATAGAGGAAGGCACAAATGGAGGGACTTTGGTTGTCCAGTCATTGATAAACCACAGGGCTTATCAAGGGTTGTTGGAATTTGTAGTTCAGAGTACAGTCCTTCTATTACATATCTGCAAATACAGGAGACTGAAGGAGCTTATTTATCAAGGTGAGAATTCAACTGTTGAAGTGAATTTGCATCATTTTGGGGTGCTATGCTCCGATAGTCACAAATTCTCTACTACTTATTCACTAAGCAGAAGATTCCAGTAGACAAGACATGTCAGTCAGCCACAAGTAGCCATCGTCAGTCGGACAATGAGTGCCCTGCCATCAGATTCCTAATTTGACACTTCTAAAGTCGGAATTGTCACGTAAAGATGTGAATTCTTCAGCTAATGACGGTTGCAATAGACGACTACTGTTGCAGTTCCAATTTCAGTATAGGGCTACTGTCGTGATTGGAACTTTACAAAGGGAATATTGTCACAGACGCGACTTCACTACAGTCGCAGTCACAGATTTGCGATGTGACAGTTGAATTCTCACTTTAGTCAATAACCCCCACAATCTGCCATGCCGAATTGACTACTGCGACAGACTCAGACACATGATAAATAGGTGAATTACCTGTGCATGTGCACTCAGAGTGATGCAAAGAGTTCCGTAAGTCCAAGACTGTCGTAAGCATTTTGAAATGATCTCAAATTCGCCACATCGCAGAGATTGCTGCCCAGGGGAGTGCAGAATAAGTGTAAATTTACACCTTTACGTGACTATGCTATCTTTCATGGATAAGTGTTTAAGAATAAAATACTATACTTATCGACTCCAGTATCTGAAGAATAGGAAATAAATGAACAAATAAATGTTCCCAGAATCCTTATTAGGACTAAGTTTCTCTCTACTTTTGTCACATGACATGTATGCCATTAAATAGGCTAAGTGGAGACAGTGCACTTATTAATGGGCGAAATTTATTAATATTGTAAATTGCGATATCGTGATATTGAACAATATTTACCAATATTGCGATATCAATATTGCCAATATCGCAAGCTTATTGATATCGTGATATCGGTAATATCGATATTATGATATCGAAATTCGAATGAAATGTTCAAACAATTGATTTCAATGGCAAAGATCCATAATATCGCTGGAAAATTCGATATCGCGATATCGGTATATCTTTAAAAATCATTCGATATCGCGATTTCTGTAATATTTAAGATTTTAATAAATTTCGCTCATCCAGATGTGGCCTCTCAGGAAAGCCAACATGAGGTTGGTTTCAGGGTTAATTCTTTAGCAGGCCCCCGCTTACTTAGAAAACCATGGGGATCCAGCCGCTCATATATAGATAAGGGGGTTACAGGTAGTACTGCTGTGGGGGTCCCCATCAGTCTGGCAAATAAGGGGAGCCCAGCTAGCTATTCCAATATAGGTTTGTGAGTGATGAGAAATGATGATTACTGCTTACTGGGTACTGATCAGTGTAACTGGACAGTTTTAACTGTAACTAGGGTCTGTATGAACACATATTGGAGGACCCTATTTGTCAGGTTGTGAGGAGTCTCACGATTTCTTATGGCGGCTCTGCATGTAGACTTGTAAAAGTTGTATGACAGGCAGTCTGCACTGCACCCCCACTTTTTATTGGGTAAAGTTACATTGCGTGCAGTGCAGTCTGCTTTGCGCTTTTTCATTTTTACCGTTTATCTTTTACAAAGGCAAACAGTGCAGTGATTTCCGTCCGTGTGCGTCAACAGAAATTGAGAAGCTACCCTTTGCAAACCATAAGCATTGCTTTGTGACGCTCAGAACCATCTAGCAGGAATATTGCCGGTGTTAAAAGTGGTGGCCTTGTGTGTGATTGATAATGCAGTTTCAGCATGGTTTGGCTATTTTATTGGAAGCATGGATTCTGTCTAACTAACACAAACACACACAGTTTACAGCTGCTTTTATTTCGGGCACTTCATTTCTCCTCCAGATGCGCAGCAGCATATTGCAGGTGCTGGGAGGCATTTCCCTGCATATGGTAGACATGATGCATTACACTATTAATGTATGTGCACAAAATGATTAATCATTCTTCCATTATTCTTTTATGTGCATGAGATTCTTTCTCAGCTTTCTCCCCCCCCCCCTTGCTAAAAATAATAATGTGCCATTTGTCTGCATGTTATTGAGGTCCATCGTGACATCTTCCCTGTATGTGAGATGGAAATTGATTTAGACCGGGGCACGGGAGGCCATGTTCAGCGTGGCAGGGCTGAGATTTTGGTCGTCTTGGGGCCTTGCTCAGGAGAAGTTAGGATGGGTACCATCTGTCATAGCCGGAGTGAAGCAAAGCTTTTGGTAGTTCAGCATCTTCTATGTTTGAATGTGGCGTTAGTGGCGGAGAGATAGATAAGAATGCAGCCGTTTCATGTCTACTGAGAAGAATGCAAATTACAGGCAATACATTATGGACTAGCTAATGAGGAGAATCCCACCTTTAAAGTGTAAGTAAGGTTATTGACCAAACTATACATATATATTATATTTATAATGTAGAAACATAAACTTAAACATTGAAAAGTAAAAAAACGATTTTGTGTTTTTGAGTTATCACCTCTTAATCCAGCAGCCTTTCTCCTCAGCATTTGTATGTACTTGCATTTCCTGTATAGTGCCCCCCAGAAGTCACCTCCCCCTAATGAGGTCACACAATGACTCATTCTGCTAGTGCATGTTTAGTAATCTGATACTTTACTTTCACTACACAATGCCCTGTAGCATTGAATTCCGACCAGACAGTGTCGGTTTTTAAGACAGAGAATGTGAGAGGGGTGGGGGCATGGCCTCATACTCTACAGAATGGAGGAATATTTTACAGAGGGATAACAAGTGCTGCAGAGTGAAAAGGTGAGTGAGGATTTCATTAATCGTTTTTCCACTTTACAGTACTTTAATGGGGCAACCTTTATAAATAGGGTTTACTTACACTTTAAAGTTCAGCTTCAGCTTGAGATCCTGCCAGTCATCATTCTATTGTGAAGTTCTTGTATCCCTGTCCTAAGATTGTGTATTCCTATCATTTACCCAGGCCTAATTCAAACATTTTTATTTGCCTTCCCTATCGTTTCCTCTTGCATTACCTCTGTCTTCTTTCCCCCTTTGGCTAATGTCACTATTCCTGGGTCAATCACTGTTTACATTCCAGTAGTGGCCACCAGTCATGACAAACTGACCACGGACGTTAAAACAGGAAGAAATGCGCATGTGGGAGCTCAGAGTGGGTTCCATCTGCTTGCTTGTGCTGTGACTATGGGGTTCATCGTGTGGTTACATGTCAAGTGCTGCTTAATATATATATATATATATGTAAATATATGTAATATAGAGCCACCAAGTGAGAACAGTAACAGAAGTACACGGTTGTCTTTAAGTGTCACTGTATGGTAGGCAGCTGGACTTGAAGCAGACTCTTAAATGACAATCCCAGTTGTCCAATCAGGAGGCTTGGCATAACACCTGTTCTTTGTTACCTAAACTGAGCAGATGACTTTCAATCTTTTAGGGCACACGCTTTACCCATAGGGGTTTAGTGACCAAAGTAAGAATTTGACTGTTGAAGTGAGTTCTCATCACTCCAGGTGGCTACACCCTGTTTCTCTGCTCCTTAGTCACTAAACATTGGATAGCAAATCCGTGATCGCAACAATATTCTCATAGTAAAGTCCCGACCGCATCAGTAGCAGTCTATTGTGTAGTGTCCGACCGTCGTTAGCTGGCGAATTTCCCACATCCCACAGTTCGCTGAATACCCAAATATGGGGAAGTGGCAAATTCACACCTTTACTAGACAATTCAGACTTTAGTCAATAATCCCCCCCATAGTGTTTCCAAACAGGTGCAACTCACGGCAGTTAAAATACCATTTGAGAGCACTCTGGGCAATTGCAATACATATTTGGTGGTCCCGTGGGTATATAATGTATGAATCGGAATTCCGTTACTTTAGATTCACTTTGAAAAAAAGGTTATAGAAAGTTTTATTAGAATGTTCAGTTGATTCTAGTACCAAACATGCCTTCAAAAGAACGATAACATCATAAAGTACTATATGTTCAATCTGTGATTAGTTTTAAAATTGGGCTTTGGGTCACACTTCCTGAATATGAATTATCTAAAGTACCATAGAGAACAATGGGACTGGGTGAGGTCTGTTTAACAGCATGACGGCTATCAGTAAAGGTAAGAACAGACTCTGTGTAATACAAGCCTAAGCAGAGCTATAGTTTACAGCAGAGCATTAGTTTCTCTCATGCCACACTTTATTTCCATCACAATGAATCACGCGCACTGACGAATCTATCATAAAACAACCCAACATTCCTATTGATTTCTAATGCTCACCTGCTATTGGGAAACCTCAGATAATGGCATTCTTTTACTTATGACTCCAGCCACTAATTTCAGCAACTTGACTACAGATCCATACTGATACTATCCTCCTTTCAATACAAATCCATTATATACAACAACAACCTCCTTTGGGACAATTTCTAGTAATATCCACAACACCCAACGCGTTTTCTTGCCAGAAATCAGGACTAATAGATCAAATTAATGACAGCTGGGAAATATGAGATAGCGTCTGAGTTTATTTGTTGTCTTGTATGAACCTTAGCAACATTTGGTCTGGAAACCCATAGCAACCAGTCAGCAGTTAGCTTTTACTGGTTCATAATAATTAATAATAATAATAATAATAATAATGTCTCTGTGTTTACTTAGTAATCAGTCTAACCTAAATTACCTTGCCTACACATGCATAAAAGGTTAATATTTGCATTCATTCCAGTGAATTATTTATTGTACGTTTTCGCCTGCACTCCATAATTACTGGATTACACAGTTTACTCCGGTGATGGGCTGCAGAGACCTGGAGGAAATTCTGCTAATTTAGGACTTTTAATAGCCACTCAGTGAGGGAATTTCTCATGGTCATTTAAAGGATGACAGGAGAGCAAAAGGGGAATAAAATATTCTACACTACAGTATGTGGTTCTTTCTATGGCAATAGTCAGACTGTGTAAAGCAAGCTGTATCACTCTGCAGTATACAGTATATATAATTCAGAGCAGCTGTTCTCATACCCCTCAAGTGGCAGTCCCATTTGACCCACTTTCCCCGGGTCCCTGTCTCTAAATCCCATGCCTCTTTCCATCCTCCTTACCTGTATGGCCTCTGTGATAAATTTCCCTGGCGCACAGTCATTCAGGGGGAAGTGGGCAGTGCCTCGATGATGTGACTAATGATGTCACCAGCACACAGCGAATCAGAAATTAGCAGGAAACATCAGCTTTGTCCCTCCTGCTACACTCAGGGGGTTATTCATCAAAGTCCGAATTCGCCTTGTCTTCTCATTTGTTCGCATCAATACGATTAGGAAGTCGCGAATTTACTTCCTCTTATTCATGAAGCAGCGGACAGCATCAGACGCTGTCATATATGTAGTGCGTCGTAGTCAGTCGCACAATAGTAGGATGAGAAGTAATGCGAAGTGAAGAGAACTCCCAGTGAACAGCAGTGACGTCAGTCTCATCAGAACCCACTAATTCTGTATAAGTAAAAAAATACTTATTTTTAAATGTCACCTTGTGCCTAGTTCATGTTTAAGCACTGCATATTTAGTCGCAGTCACCATTGTTACTTTTGAATGAATAGTTGCCTTACGCAACACCGAAGCCCTGCCATCAAACCCCTCAATTCGCCACTGATCTGACAAAGGCAAACAGGTGAATTCGGAGCAGTACACACTGCAGAATCCGCTCCTCTGACAGACTCCCCTGCATGCTGAATAGCCGTATTACCTGTACATACGCACACAAACTGATGTCGAAGGGCTCCGTAAGTCCGCGACTGGAGTAAGCGTCAGAATTGGTCTTGAATTCGTCACATCACAGAGATTGTTGAATAAGTGGAGTTGGAGAAGTCGCAAATGGGCGTGAATATGGGCATATATGCGACTGTTCGGACTTTGATGAATAATCCCCTGAGAGGTATGGTGTTTGGCTGTGATGGCTTAGTGGGAGCTGCAGTTCAGCAGCAGAGGAAGAGGCACCACTAGTATGCTCTTCTGGTACAATAATATTTAAATGCACATTACAGGATAACCTTATATACCTTATTCTCCTTTTCTTTTTTACGACACATATGATAGATCTAAGCTGTTCCAAGACCGTCATTAAAAACCCATTTATTCAAATGGACCCTATGTGACATGCAGAACAAATGCCAAGGCCCCATATATTTATACAACCTTTACCCTCCATAATGGCTGCCTCTCTGTGTATCTGTATCTGTTATATGAGCCAGGCTGGGCTGTAATGTAGCATTAAGAAACAACAGAAAGGAAGAGAAAGGAAAATAATTAGACTAAAGTGATAGAACAGTGAAAAACCAATTGGCCTTGAATCACAGTATGCTGGCATTAGCTTGTTTGTTCTTTATCTTTAGTCAGCAGTCTTCGCTGGTTCATTACTGGTAGCAGTGAACAACAGTGCTTCCATTTTGTGCGCATGTGTGTACTGTGTACGTACAGGCTTCTGTGTAACATGTCCCTTATCAGTGCATCGTTAAATGTATACTATAGTGCTGATATAACTGCACACATACATTTAAAACTCCTTTATACTATACCAATTTCTGACACAAATAGTTAAAAAAAGGTTTAGGGAAACAATAATACTTGCTATTTTTTCATTTTAGTTTTCCTGAGAGCTATTTTCTTCTCCCCCTCCTTTGTATTCTGCGCAAGAAGCAGGTTAAGCAGTGTGCTGACCTTTTGGCCCCATAAATTAAGTTGGAATTCAAGAGATTACAGAGGGAAAGCTGACTTGTGCACATGTGCTAAGTAGTAAGTAGGGCAAAAATGTTTGGGGGAGGGTACCTTTTCATGGAAAACTGGCCAGTACACGTTACACACACATTTCCTGGTGTAGGAGTTTCAGTGCTGCCTACTCAATCATTCTGCATAACATGAAATATGTACTGATCAATCAATGATTTGTCCATAAACCTGCCAGTGTATGGGTAATCATGGATCAGAATATATCCCAACCTGTGTTTTCTACTTTTAGGAACTACTGAAAAATGGTCTATAATCTCTCAGATTTTGGCACAAATGTGAGCCATTTTGGATGTCTGGGTAACTGAATGGGGTTTGTGACTGGACATGTTCAAGTTCACTCTGATGTAGTCATTTAGAAGTTCCTTAATGTTTGTGCGCAAATATTCCGCGCTGTTAAGTACCAGTCAGATTGTAAAATAAGGATTCCTCTGTAAATATAAAGTAGAAGATTGCTCTAAGTAATCCTGGTTCGTCTGCGTGTGCCAAATGCCTGACCACTCCCTGGTTAATAATACAGGCTGTGTTTCTCTCTTTATTTTGGAGTTACTTTGTAATGAATCTCATTTACCCCCTCCCTGTTAAATACACTTGAGACATTGATAGCACTTAAACTTGACAAGCTTAATTTTGGTGTGTTCTGGATGGAATTCAAGTTAATCGGAGGCATATGTACAGTAGGATGGCTGTACGAGTGAGGACACATAGTGAGAGACTACCACTCCAGGAAAAGATATAAACAGAGCAGGGTACAGCTCTCAGTGCCATCCTGATAAACCTGGTTTATTGTCTGAACATGTAACTGAATATTCTCTGCTGTATTCTAACTGCAAAAGTATAAACTCGATGCTGGAATATCCTCTCCCTCTATACTGTGTGCAATGGAATATACTCTCCCTCTATACTGTGTGCAATGGGATGTCCTCTCCTTCTCTACTGCCTGTGAAAGAATATTCTCTCCATCTATACTGTATACAATGGAATATACTCTCCCTCTATACTGTATGCAATGGTATATCCTCTAACTATATACTGCCTGCAATAGAATAACCTCTCCATCTATACTGTATGCAATGGAATATCCTCTCCCTCTATACTGTATGCAATGGGATGTCCTCTCCTTCTCTACTGCCTGTGATAGAATATTCTCTCCATCTATACTGTATACAATGGAATATACTCTCCCTCTATACTGTATGCAATGGTATATCCTCTAACTATATACTGCCTGCAATAGAATAACCTCTCCATCTATACTGTATGCAATGGAATATCCTCTCCCTCTATACTGTATGCAATGGGATGTCCTCTCCTCTACTGCCCGCGATAGAATATCCTCTTTCTCTGTATGTAATGGGATATCCTCTCCTTCTCTACAGCCTGTGATAGAATATACTCTCCCTGTATACTGCCTGTGGTAGAATATACTCACCCTCTATACTGCCTGTGGTAGAATATACTCACCCTCTATACTGCCTGTGGTAGAATATACTCTACCTCTATACTGCCTGTGGTAGAATATACTCTTCCTCTATACTGCCTGTGATAGAATATACTCTCCCTCTATACTGCCTGTGGTAGAATATACTCTCCCTCTATACTGTCTGTGGTAGAATATACTCTCCCTCTATACTGCCTGTGGTAGAATATACTCTTCCTCTATACTGCCTGTGATATAGTATACTCTCCCTCTATACTGCCTGTGATAGAATATACTCTCCTTCTGTACTGCCTGTGATAGAATATACTCTCCCTCTATACTGCCTGTGATAGAATAAACTCTCCCTGTATACTGCCTGTGGTAGAATATACTCTCCCTCTATACTGCCTGTGGTAGAATATACTCTCCCTCTATACTGCCTGTGGTAGAATATACTCTCCCTCTTTACTGCCTGTGATACAATATACTCTCCTTCTATACTGCCTGTGATAGAATATACTCTCCCTCTGTA
>WMED01016333.1:0-13346 GCA_019650415.1 Pipa parva
CCCCCATTCTGTGTTTCCCCCACAAACCCACTCCCATACTCTGCTGCCTCAACAACCCCTTCCATTCTGTTCTTCCCCCAAAACTTTCCTCTATTCTGTTCTACCCTCACAACCCCCCTCCCATTATATATTGCTTCCACAAGACCCCCTCCATCCATACATCATGCCCTCTGAAGGAGGGAGTCACTAACTTGGTGTTCGGGCCTCTCCTTTTCCCTGCCTCTTCTTAACTCTTCCCTGGCTTGGCTCTGTATATTATAGCACTTAGCACTACAGCGATCCTCTCCCCAGCACTGCCTTTACCTATCTGTAAGCTGATCACAGGAAGTTAAAGGTAGCTCTGGAGGGAGGATACTACTAATGTATTTGGGATTTTTTTCTGCAACACCATCATAAACATAACATATGTTATCATAATACAAAAAACTAAACTGTGTCATTGAACTACTCCTTTGTTTCTTTGTTAAAGCAGGACATTTGCAGACCATATTAATTTTAAAATAGACACAATTAAAATAATATTTTGCTACAGCAAGGCCTGATGAAATTAACCTAATATGGGAGAATGGATGTAATTTGTGTATTTTTTGGTTGGATAGCAGTTGAGGATATTGTGGAGACAATGCAAAGAATCTGGATAATTTGAAAGCTTTTTACTAACAATAGGTTCTGACCACATGCCAGAGAGAACATAAGATTTTATTTAACATCCTGTTTAATAAAGGTTTTATGATTTATGGAGAACTTATTTGTGGAATTCATTCTGCTAATTTATCCATCCTGCTAATTTAACCACTCTATATGTAACTGGAAGAAGTCTTAAATAAATGTGTATTGTCTTTCATTTTTATTCTAAATAACATTTGTCAAAAATGGAATAATCTTTCATTGCAGTTAAAAATGTCTGATGTGTGTATTGTCAATCACTGGATGCAACAAGAAGAGGAAGAAGCAAAATAATTTGGAGTAATGGAGAAAAATCAAAAGGTAGTACAGTACTTGGTAGGTAATAAAGTGAGAACCATTTGTTAGAATGGAGATCATTCAAATTACTTAGATTGTAAGCTCTATGGGGCAGGCACCTCCGCCCTCTTGTGTCAATCACAACCTGGCACTTAATTCTTATAAGTTACTCACTTGTAATGTGTAATGCACTTTTCCCATGTCTGTATTATATTTGTATTGCTGAATTGTACAGTGCTGCGTAAATTTGTGGCTCTTTATAAATAAAATTATACGTACATACAAATGTAGGTGCAATAAAGAGAAGGTAGGTAATGGACCTAAAAGTACATTAGCAGAGGCAATTAAAGTGAAACTGTTGATCCCTTAATGTATCACAACAAAAGGAACAGGGCAACAACTGAACTGCTTTTTTGAGTCAGCTCAAAAATACATTTGTATGCTATCCTGCAAAACCAAGTGCTCCCATGGAATAGCAGAGCTTGCAAAATATTGACCTTGTGATTGCTCCTCTGATTCCTTCAAGATCATGTTTTGCAGAATCTGAGCCTCAATGACAGCTTCCTGTCTACTTGGACAGTTAGAAATGTTATACAATAACAATCTCAGAGGGTGCCATAATACCAAATTTGGGTGGGTGGCATATATTGGGGGGGGGGGGGGGGGGGGGGGGGGGGGGGGGGGGTGACAGGTGCAGGTGAATAAAGAAGCAGATAAGGAATTGATGGATAAATTTGGTATTGAGGGTGGACTGAATAAGAAAATAATACTTTTCTGGTTCAAAGTAATTTAAAAATAAATTGTAGATGAAAAGATACAGTGAACTAAGAGTTAGATATAAAATAAAGTGACCGACAAACAACTAAAATAATTTTCAGCACACTGGATATGTAAAATAATATTTTTATTCTTCAACATTTTGATGCAACTCTTTATCAGAACACTAATAATCAAATCGTAGCTTTGGGATTGTTTATACACACAAAATGGGGTAAATTTGATCAGAAATATCAACAACAATGACCTGTGGAGGAAGAAATATATTTTAGGTAATTATATATATATATATATATATATATATATATATATAATGTATATATGTAAAGGCATATAAAGTAGTCCTTCATCTGGCACACACAGTGACTGAACTTTTCCATCTGAAGTGCCTGGTGATATATTATGATACTGTTGAGAAATAGTTACAGCTGTCATGTAAAAATTAACTAAGAGGCAAGTATAAAAAACAGATAAATTAATATGCGGTATGAATTCTGATAAAGGGTGTATAGTTTTATTAGCACAATACACACATATTTCCAGTTATAAAATACAGAGACATATGCTTACACCTCTATAACTAGTAACTCAGATCTAATGTACAGTGATCTGCATCTTCTTGACCAAAGGGACATGATGGTCCAGTTCTGAATGAGTTGCTTCTGTAACTGTTTGGCCTAGTTCTTGGATATTTTAGAGCTTCTCTAAATGAGTGGCCACTGAGTCATGATTACAGAAACTACTGAAAATGACTCGACTCACTCCTAAAATCTTAATAAATGCATTTACAATTAGAATCAATGTACTCAACAGACATGTTGAGATATGGATTTGGAAATTAACCTTGAAGTTTAATTACTGGAATAAAATAACTTGACATGCAGCCAGTTGCTTTTATATAGTCGCAACACTCCTCTGTGACTTTTAACATCCTTATACTTCCCACTACTAGGGCATAATACCCTATTCATATATACAGTATGCTACAAACTTTATAGCAGTTATCAAGTGCTGTAGTCTTTTTTTTTTATTACCCTTATGACTTTTGTTAAGACTTAAGAGTATAGAATACTTTTAGCTTGTAACGAGAATCTTTTCAGTATTGTAGAGATTACATTATATAGGATAAACCTATTTTTCATAATGTAGTAATGGAAATCAAGGCTGTAAGGTCTGAAGGAGACACAGCATTATAAAAAAATATGTTTTCTCTTGTGCCATTTTCTGCTTTAGATGTGACCTTTTACCTGTTCTGCACACAAATGAAGTTTTTTTTCCTTTTACTTATAAAATACAAATAAATCATACTCACATAGATTCAGGTATTTCAATGGAGTTGGAAAAAAAATGATTTGACAAATGTTCGGTTTTAATTTAATAATAGTAATGTAGCAATATGTTGCTGGGTAATGAACTGAATTGTCATCTAGTCATACAAGTGCATTGTTTCAATGGCAGCAAAGAACTCTTCTCAATAAACAGACAAGCACCAGGGATTTCAGGTTAAGATGGGAAGAAGTAGAAGATTAGGTTGTTGTTGATGTTGCTAATTTTGCTATGTACTAAGAGATAAAAACGTGCTGTTAAAAAGGGGTTAACAGTAACAGGGCCCCGACAGTAGCTTTGTAAGTATGCTTAGAACATTTTAAATACATTATAAAAAACTGCTGACACACTCTGCAGATATCTGTCCAGTTTTCCTGCTACGAAGTTAAGGAGAAGAGGCTGGAGCAGCTACTAAGGAAGTGCTTTAGTGAAAAAGCTAGTTCCTCCAAAAAGGTACTTGTTTTGTTGTTTTACCCCATTTTTTTCCGTTTAATTTATGTTTAATGCCTCTTTTTTTGTTCCTACTTCCTCTTTAAACATCGATATTGTTGAGGGGTTGAGCGCCTTCACTAAATTCACTGTGGAAAAGTGGGCGAGTGGTGCAAGTTGTCATCTTTTTCCAAATGGTTTGTTAAAAATACAAATTGTTTCTAGAGACGTGGGGAATCTTCCTTAAACCGCATCTGTACAAATCAGTGAGCACTGCAAGCCTGAAACCTGTTTTTTTTTTCATCTTATCAATATTTCTGTAATATTTTAATAGAATAAAAATATTGTATATTGCTCATATAAAAGATTGTGAAGATTTTGCATTTATGAATTGCATTGACTGTTGAATGAAGTGAATGACATACTGGGATGTTTCATTCGACAGCTTGTCGATTCAAAGCCAGAACCCTTCAGTCAATTCTAACGTTTAAAAAGTCTTTCACATCCTAATGACAGTCTGGACAGGCCATAGAATGACATCAGAGTCATAAAAATGCATTTGCTTTGTTTTTTTCTATTTTTAAAAAAAATCCAAAACCTCTTTCAAAAACATCAGACCTTAAACAAATCTACAGAGATGGAATCAGAACCAGAGGCAACACCAAAACATAGGGGGAGCAGGGGGCAGCACATATCTGTGCATGTCAAACTACAACTTTCTAAGACTGGAGAAATGTCAATTTCCACTGGTACAGTCACCCTCCTCTTGTTGACAGTTCATTTTGAACATATATTTGCATTCAGCCCAATATTCAGCTTTGTATACATTTAGTGCAGGGATGTTCACCCTGGATGTGTGGGTATGGTAGAAACTTTAATTCAGGATCAGCTGAAGCATGAGATAAAAGCTGGATATTCCTACATGTAATTGATATGTATTCCCTGTATATAAATGATGCAAAATAATCATCCACTTAAAAAAAATATACACAGGGTGACCTAGTTTCTAAACAGACAAGCAGCATGCATCTGAACTAATTGCTAATGAACAATGCGGTGTGTATTTTAAACTGGTCCACTATGGGATGAAATGACAACCCTAGCAGTGCTGAGAGGATAAGCTTGTTCTGCATTGGAGATGAAAGAGAAGAACAAAGATAGTATAATCTAGTTCTCTCTGCCACCTTAACCCATTAGAACTTGACATCTTAAATCCTTATGTTGCATGACAATCAAAGAGTTAATCTACAGGCAGGGATCCAGTGGATTTTTCATCTTTCACTGACTCTAACAACATTTGTTTTTCCTTTAATTTTTACACTAGATCAACAAGCTTACATACAGCCTCTAGGTTCTGAAAAAAGGTCTGTATATTTGTGTGAATACTATATATAAAATAAAATAATAAACATTGCTAAAATTATTTTTGATTCCACCTGCATTTAATAAAAAATACGTGTCTTAATAATTTATATCCGTCAGCTTAATTAGATATTTTATGTTAACATTGACTCAAAATATATTATTACATTGTACTTTTTTGTTTGTTTTCTTAACCTAGATATTTTTACTACAACTTCTATAATACAAAGTGCTGAAGACAAGTATTGGTTTGGATTTATATAAGGTGTTGTTCACTTTTGGGGCTCATTTGGGTGTAATTTAGTTCTATAGAACTATTCTTCTGCACCCAGCATAAAAAAAAAAAAGGATCTATATATTATGTCTAAAGGGTTAAAATGAAAACAGCTTTAATTTTTTTTGGTTTCTTTATTCTGTAGACACACTTTGACCATACAGACCTGGGTCTTGGCACATTAAATAAACTGCTATTAAGAGCACATACATCAGCATATGGGGCTAATTTGTTCTTCGACAGAAGGAGAAGATTCCCATACCAGTCATGAAGGGGAAACCTGCACTCTTCCAAGTCCCTCTAATTATTTCAATTATTTACTTTCAAAAGGCCCTTTTCCATCCCTTGTGTATGCAGATACGTTCTTTGAATAGCAGCAAGCTTGGGGCCAGACATTAAGTGCAAATTTTAATTGCAGGTCTTCTTAAGTGCAGATGAGGCAGTATGAACTGATTAACACAAAAACAAAAATCCATTTTTTTCCCAGCGGATGTCAAATGGTTTACCTGCCCTTTCACTGTTAAGAGGCGGCTGCACTGAATTTCATAGAAGTAGGTTATGTGGGAAGCTGTTTAATGTTTTCTGTAGAGAAATTATTGTCATTAAAGGGCAGTTGCTAACTTAATATCTTTTCTGCTATTCTTTTATCACATTTGCAATGATGGTTTCCTGTGAAAAAGTTATAACTAACAGACATTATTGAAGGATACAGATACTGAAATGGTTTCTATGCATTGTTTTTCACTTACCATTTGCATTCATTTTGGTATTTACACTAATAGGGGCACATTCACTAAAGTCATTTGACCTTTTTTCAACTAGTAAGAGATAGCTTATATTTAACAATATCGCTGTTTTCTCCTATTTACTAAACTGTTCAAAAACCATTTTATCCCCCAAAAGAATTCTCCACCCTCAGACTACAACAAGCCCATGATTCTCTATGGAGTGGGTCCTGTCATGTGACCATAGAAACTGATATACAATTCAGAGCACCTATTGAAGAATGAGTATCCTGATCTCCCATAATAAGGGGTATAAATTTAGTCTTTCTGCTCAGTGGATGTTGTCTCCTATTGGCAGACAAGGTAACTACCCATTTGGAAAGTGATCCTTGCAAACAATTAATAATAGCACTTTTTGGGCAAAATTTATTAAAAGCTATAACATTGATATCGTGATATCGAATGGTTTTTACCAATATCGCTATATCGATATCATTGATATTGCGATATTGGAAGTTTTAGCGATATCAATATTACCAATATCGAATTTCAGCCGAACCATTAATTTCAATGGCAGAACGGCTGAAAATTTGATATCGATAAAATTTTGATATCAATGTTACCGATATTGAGATATCGGTAAAAAAAAGTTTGATATCGCTATATTGATAATTTTACCAATTTTAATACATTTTGCTCTTTGGATCCTCTGATTATTCATCCCTTGCTTTAAGTGAGACCCATAAATAACCATGGCTTCAGTCAAAGAAACTATCTTATGGTGACTAAACTGCATCCAGTATATATAGAACTTAAACTATGGGAGATAAAATAATTTCCATGCATGTCATTTTTATAAAGTATCACAAGGTTATACAGTGCCAAACAATTCAACAATACAATTACAATACAAACATGGAAGAAATTCAGTATATATAGAATAAGGAATTGAATAATCAATACATCACTGTTTAAGCTCCAGGAAATGATTAAGGCGAGAGAATGGAAGTCCATGTCCTACAGAACTTAGAATCTAACAGGAGGGAGACAAAAAGGGTAATAAGTGTTATAACATAAAAATGCAGGGACATTACCTATAAGTGCGGTCATAAGCAGGAACAACTACTCAAGCATAAAATTAGTGAATGTAAATGTGATTGTAAAACATGAAAAACATTGTAAATGTGAATGTTAAACATGAAAACCAGTGCTAGTGCTCTTGATAGAGTGATTGCTCTTGAAAGAGGCAAAAGAGTTTATATTCCCAGAGGTATTGGGCAGCAAGAGAGAAGAGTTTACAAGGGAAAAAGGCAGTACTGATCAGTAGATTAGATTGTAGCAATAGTAGGATAGGGGCATGGACAAGAATGTAAGCAGTTGCCTAAATGGGAAAGGGATCTGACCCTGGCAATATTATAATGGAAAATATGTGAGTTAATATCAGTATCATTAATGTTTTAATGGAAGGAGATAGAAGATTAAAAAAAACAACAACCCATAAGAGCATGCAAAAATTAGTTAATGTGAACATCAATAATCTGAATGAAAAAGGAGGGTGTATGACTAGGTTTAGGTGGAAAACTGATCAGTTCTGCTTTTGCAAGATCAATGACATTAAAAGAAATTGTGTTTTCCTGTAGTGAAATCTAAGCTAATCCATTTCTGAAATCAGTCAAGAGACGTCAAGGTTACTGTACTATAACCACAGTAGTAATGCAGATCAGTACAATTGAACATCAGATATTCTGAAAGCAAGTAAAAAAAAAAGATTGATAATAATAAAAAGATACGTCAGTTTTGCTTCATACATCAGAAAAACAAATTTAAATATATTGTTGAATTGTACAGCGCTGCATGACTTAGTGGTTCTTTATAAATAAAAATATACATACCTTTCATGTAATTGTTAATGAAAATAATGATTCTTTTTTAATAAATACTCCAATTTATGATAGTACTTATTTAAATTTTCTAATTAGCACTTGTTAAAAAACCTTGAAAGGGCATTAATGATTACCCCTGAATCTTCTTCTACACCTCTCTGAACTGTAAAGATTTCTTAACCTCTGCTCTGTAAGGGTCAGCACATCCACCCTTTTCCTTTCATGTGTAATGATGGGTGTCAGATTCATTCTCCGGGAAAAATGAAATAAGTAGTCTTTATTAACTCTTTAGAATCATACTAAATTCTGCTTTATGGGGGATATTTAGAAAAGTTGAAAAGGTTTTTTTGACCACTTCTTGCTGGAGAAACAGTATTTTTTTTTAATACCAGTATAGCATATTTCAAAAAGCTGTTATTGTTAAAGTTCACTCACTGATGCATTTTTTTGTGCATTCAAAAGTTGTTTCCAACCCTTTAAAAATCAATGGAAAGCTTTATAAATATCAAGAGTTCTTTGAGGAACCTGATAAATATTGTTTTGTGAATAATAATATTTTATATTTCTATTGTATACATTATATGCATGCTTTGCTTATGCTCCTGTTTATTAAAGGTGTTTTCCAAATTCTTAACAATTTAAGTTAAAATTATTTCTGTTAATTAAACATCTTTCTAAATGTATTTCCATGAAAAATTCCAATGTGCTTTTTGAGTGATTTATTAACTCTTCTATTTACATCATGTAATAATCATGGACTTCCTAGTGGGTATAATAATTTCATAATACATTAAATAAAAACATGGAATAATAAAACACTAAAGGACAAAATTCTCATTATAAAGACGCAACTGCGACAGTAGCAGTCTATTTCAACTGTCTTTAGCTGGCGAATTCACACCTATACGCAACAATTCAGACTTTAGTGAATAACCCCCTAAATATATACTGCGATGAGAAATATTAATAAATGAAGGCTAAAAATTACAAATTATTATAAATGTGCATTTGCTAAAAGCTGAATGCATTCTTAAAAATCAATTATAAATAATTGAAAAGAGCCACAAAAAGACAAGAAATTGAATTAAGGTGCATGCTTAATTGGCCCTGGCTCTACTGATAGGGATTATCTTAAGACAACATTCACATGATTACTGATGTTTTTAATAACATCGCAAAGACCACTTAATACATTGTTACATCACTGATTGCTAAAATTGCACCACATTGCCCATGACATCGGCAAATACATCCGCAATTATTCTCATCCAATAAATCATAGAAATAGTAAATGTGGAAGCAAGGAAAGACAAACAAGGAGTAGTAAGCTGCCTATTTATAGAGCAGTAATATTTTGTAATATACAGATGAAACCACTGGACTTTTAACAAATTTTTAAAGCAAATTTTGTCATTTTGGCACATCAGCATACCTGATATGTTAACAACATTTCCATTTTTATTCATAGGATTGCATGCACATGTACTTTCTCATCTTGAGTTATCTTAACTAATTTACCGATTTTTGGCTTTTTTGTGAAATTTATTGTAATGTGTCTTTAGTCAAAGTGGCCACAGGTTAAATTGCAAAAACAGAACACAGGAACAGTGAAAATGGGTAAGTAGTGTTGCAATAGAGGCAATAACGCTATCTAGTCATTATCCCTGCTTGCTATATATACCCCATAGAGTATGAGATCATATTAATTTTCTTGCTATCATTTCCTTTTAAATTTTACTGATATTAAATAAATAATGGTTAATGGCCATTTAGCCACAAATCTATAGTTACCAGCACCCAATGACAGCCTTTAATTCAACAAAAGCTTTAGGTTTAGTTCATCAACCCTTTAAAGCTCTGTATGCTTTGAAAACTAATAAAATTTCATAATTATTAAGCAATCTAGACATGGATATTTCATGTACTGCAAGTGGTAATTAGAGCTTTTTCTTCTTAGGAAATGCTTAATCCTGGCAAAAAAATGAACTAATAATCATAAGTCCCATTCTGATTTATGAAATAAAAAAAGGACCTTTCTCACTGTTCTATGGTACAAAACAATTTCATCTAACAAAGATGTACTTACTAGGCATCTAAATTAAATGTAAAGCAAGTTTGACACTGAATGGTGCCACTCAGAGTACTAATAAAGCATCCATATCAATATATAATTAATGCAGTGCTGGACTGCACTGTACTACATTAATTATATTGATATGGAAGTCCTTTTAATGCTATGCGCAGTGCAACACCAAAGCCTAATGTACTGTCTTCTGCAGGTTTACATAAAAATAACAGTGGATAACAGCAGATCCCTGCTAGATTGTGATTCAAGGAATCTGATTGGAGGAGTTAACAGGGAAAATAACAGAGAGAAACGCTGTATAAAGGTACATTTTTTAAAATACATATATATTTACAAAAACATTTATTTCATTAGTAGAATCTAATTCAGTATTAGGGGGGAATTCAGGAACCTCCGAAGTGAGGCGCGTAGTGTTCGTCTCACTTCGGAACAAGTGACATGCGCATGCTGATGTCCTGAACGCGGACATCAGCACGCGCATTAAAGGGATTCCCCTCCTGGCGAGAGCACTCGAGTCTCCCCTCCCCGGGAGGGGAATCCCTTTAATGCGCATGCTGATGCAGGACATCAGCATGCGCATGTCACTTGTTCCGAAGTGAGGCGAACACTACGCGCCTCACTTCGGAGGTTCCTGAATTCCCCCTTAGAGTTTTGAGATGACAGGTACACTTTAAGTGCTTTTTCCTAAATATCTTCACCATTAGAGTAAAGCATCCGCTTGATGTGCTATGTGACGAATGTACTACAGCACCTAATGTATGGAAAAACAAATCAAAACAAATCAAAATTTGGTCTGTAAAAATATGAATTGCTAAAGTAAAATAGGGATAAGGCCATGCATGCTGGGCTTCCAACCATGATAAAGGCACGGAGTCCAAATAACTTCAGCAACCATGTAAAGGGATATATTAATGGACAGTTATTTTCAAATTAATATGGAATGCTGATTTTTTTTAAAAATATGAAAAAAATTTTTTCTTTAGTAAGCTAAAGGATGTTAGGTCAATAATAACATGTTGTATCCAAGCTCAACAGTCCAAAACCATTGTTAGGAGCATTGGGCACTGTATGATAGGACCAGGACACTCATAATTTTGTTGATCACAGCTTTCTTCTTACTGACACAGGAAAAATCTGACCTAATTTTTACTGACTGTCAGTAAATTTACTGATGGATGGCAACCTTGCATGCATGAGAGATGATTAGTTTAAAAATGATAAGTCAGAGAAACCAAGCAAGCATTTTCAGTGTCATATGATAGTGTTGCCAACTGGAGTCTATACAGGATTTCATTGTGCTAGTTGGAGGAACAATATGGCAGCTCCTCCTATATTAGTGAATACAAATCTAAAAACAACTAATATTCTATGTGCAGAATGCTATGTTTAATTAGAAACACAAGAAAAAGTAAAAGTGGAAAGTCAAATTGTTTTATCTTTTAGCCTAGACAAATAACATAAAGGTTGCTCTGTCATACAATATGTCATTTTTGCCTTAAGAAAATATTATTCATTTGAAATTTAAGAAATTCATATCTAAAAAAAGTTATCCGGTTACTAATCTTATTTGATACAATGTGCTACTGACAATTTATTAAACCGGTGAAGCCCCACCTACGACCCGTGGGCCATTACTGGCCCGCGACGTGGTCCTTTCTGGCCCGCGTCCCGAATTCTGAAATCTGAAATGTTGCATATAAGTGTGAATTCACCAGTTAAAGACAGTCGCAATAGACTGTTACTGTCGCAGTTGTGTCTTTATAATGAGAATATTGTCACAGTCTCAACTTTACTATGGAAAATTGTCGCAGCTGTTACTTTAAAATTTGTTGCGTTTCAATTTTAAAAATCACGACTCTAAAGTGGTCCATGACATGTGTATCGCAGTTTTATATGGCACCCAGGCCAAAAAAAGTTAGGTATCACTGTATTAAACCTATTAGCCCACAGGAAATGTCTTTAGAACTCTAATATTTTCTTTTTTAAATAATTTTCTGCTCCCTCTAGCCATTACAGCTGCCTAATTCTTGTATCTGAAAACAATTGTATATATATATATATATATATATATATATATATACATACAGTATATACAGTATATAAAACATGCTCAAAACATAAAACAGCCTCTTTGATTTGAAAAAATAAGGATCATACATTAAGCCAATGAAAGGTGGGGGGGAGGGGTGGATTAATGTTCAATTGACTATGTTCATCTGTGAAGCTGTGGCTGTAGTGAACATTAACTGCCTCATGCAAGAATATTTCACCAATTAATTAAATTTCAATGGAAGTGATGGACAAATCCCCAGTAGATTTATACCATGAAGCAATGCCCATCTCCTAGAATTACATCATTTGTTAAGCACATGGGCCTTCTGGTTCCTTGACAGTGCAGTTAGTGCACCTGGAGGGGGTCAGACATTGTATGAAAATTCAGCAATCACCCTTTCTTTGACTTTTTATTGTATAACTATTCCCACCAGAACATGTTTCTTAATACTGTTATTGCTTTTGTATTATTATCTCCTGAGAGTATCAGTCACTGGGAAAATGTCCTAGGACAGATAAGGCAACTGATGATGCAAACATATCCTGTGGGTACAAATAGAGATGGAAACTGAATACAGAAAAAGCAGCAGATTATTTGAAGATGCTGTTAGTGTGATTGTAATTCAATATCCACTTATTATTTGTGTGAAGGGTTGTGTAAGAAATCTGGTTAAATACTTTGGAGGATAACATTGGCCCCTCTTCTCTTAGGCCTCCCCACTATTATTTGATTTTTGCATTTCCATTACCAATAATGTAGCAGAGTTAAGTTTGGCAAAAAAAACTGTCATTTGTACAAAATGCATAAATATATTCTGATGTGAACAGCACTTTCTTAAGGCTAGGTTCATAATGCCGTTTATATGCACGGCGTATATACGCTGTACATAAAAAACAAAAAAACGCTTGCAGTATAAACCTATGAACTTACCTCGTTCCGGCCACACTAGCATATGATGCGTAAATGCTGCGTCCGAAACGCTGGCCGTTGCATTTTTGCCAGGGCATATATGACACACACAAAATGTGGCCAGACAGGAGGAGCTGCAAATGCCAAGGGAGAGTTTACACTGCGCTCCGGTAAGTACAATAGGAAAATGTCTCCCAAAAATACACTAGCTTGAATTTTCCGGCTTATTTTCGGGAGGCACATTCGTAAAATACACAAAGCTTAAACTTTCTGTGTGAAACGGGCCTTATAGGACTCTGTGTAAATGAAATGTGCTATCTTGACCTATCTTAAGTAATCTTAGGTAAAATGTGGAATTTTTCTAAGTTAATTATATCACAGAGTTTTAAATGACAAAGCCAACCCAGCTTCATATGTACATTAGTATAGGTGGATTAGTCACAGATGTCCATATTGCTCATCTACTCATTTCTTCATCAGAGCTGCTGTATAAATGTCCTAAAATAATGTACTGTTAGTAAGTAGTGATGAGCGATGATGACAATAATCGGCATCGGAT
>WMED01016334.1:0-13346 GCA_019650415.1 Pipa parva
AATCCCTTTAAAGCGTTCGCTGATGTCTGTGCGCAGGACATCAGTGAGCGCGTAACAGTCTGTGGAAACAGAGGCGAAGGATGGGAGGTAGAGTTTTCTTTAACTATACAACAATTGCATTCATTAAGAAGTGCACCTCCAGAAGACACTAAATCTGTCTGTTTGGACCTGGGTACAATACAGTCTATTTTCTAATATTTTATGCCAGGAAAAAATTTTTCTGAGTAAATAATTTAGTTGTGGTCAGAAGAGCATTGCAATACACAGTTGAGCTATTTACCAAGTGTAACCAGTATAAACAAATTTACCAAGTGTAACCAGTATAAACAAATTTACCAAGTGTAACCAGTATAAACAAATTTACCAAGTGTAACCAGTATAAACAAATTTACCAAGTGTATCCAGTATAAACAAATATTTACCAAGTGTATCCAGTATAAACAAATATTTACCAAGTGTAACCAGTATAAACAAATATTTACCAAGTGTAACCAGTATAAACAAATTTACCAAGTGTAACCAGTATAAACAAATATTCACCAATTGTACCAAGTACCACTTGTTTTATACCATTTTTGAAAATAAAAGGAAAAAAGAGCATAATATTTAACGTTATACCGGGATTTAACATCGAGGTGGCCCCGCCATTATTCCACGACCTTTCCCTACAGCCAGTCCTGCAGTATCTACACCTAGTTTTCCCCTGATCCTATCAAATCTGCTGAGGAAGGGAAACATTCTGTTTCTGCATCAATACTCATAGAACCCTAGATATGCCAGTGAGAGGAACCACTAGCAAATATTGACATAGCAAAATATTACCTCTATTCCTTATACCAGCATCACTATTTTCATGCCTTTCGTCAAAATAGCATTGCAGGGAAAAAATTAAATGTCAGAGTTAAGAGAGAACATGCTGTATATATGATATATGATTCTTTAAATTACTGTGCAAATTACAACAGTACCTTGTTGCTGTATCATGTTTTTAAATGTAGGACATGTTCAATAATGAGAATATTGTTGCAGTTGCGACTTTACTATGGAAAATTGTCACAGCCGCAACTTTAAAATGGGAAAATTGTCACAGATTTGCTATGGGATTCCGCTGTTTGAAATTTCGACAGTCGAATTCGCATCTTAATGAATAATCCCCAAAAACTCTATATAGTGTAGTATCTTAGCACACAATGGATAATGGATAGTGGTAAATATACACTTACAATTTGGTCTCTGTGTCTTTAAATGATTGTACCAGTAGCGAACTAAAATAGTGTAGATTATTTTAGCAGTGTTTTAATGAAAAAATAGAAAATCACTCACATGAATAAAAATGACAGTATAATGACAAATAGTACTACACAAAGTTCATCACTGGTACGATCATTTAAAGGCACATAGCAAGAGACCAAGGGGGGAATTCAGCAAACTCCGAAGTGAGGCGAACACTACGCGCCTCACTTCGGAGCTTGCTGAATTCCCCCCCAAATTGTGAGTGTATATTTACCACTACCCATTATCCATTGTGTGCAAAGATATTTCACTATATAGAGTTTGAGGTGGTTATTTTCTAAGGTGTGAATTCGACTGTCGAATTCGCAAACAATGGATTCCCATAGCAAATTCACTACAATTTCCCAATGTTAAGATTGTGACAATTTTCCCATAATAAAATCGCGACTGCAACAATATTCTCGTTATAAAGACGCGACTGCGACAGTAGCAGCCTATTGCGACTGTCTTTAATTGGGTAAATTTGCAAATATACACAACAATTCAGACTTAAGTGAATAACCCCTAGGGCAGCACAGATTCTTTGTTTCTTCTGGATCTACAAAAACAAATTTTTGCATGAATTTTTAATGTAAGTAATGAAATATAATATTAGCTAATTAGAAGTAGTTTATCATGAAGCTTATTCCTTACAAAGAGTAGCAAGAATTAACAGTTTTTTCCATATATGTGCCCTATATATATATATATATTGTGCTGTTTAAATTTCATCATAATTATTTTTATCTTAAACAAATATTCACCAGTTGTACCTAAAATTCAAGCAAAAAGTCCTGATATCTAATGCTATTTTTCTCAGATAGGCCGGAGAAAAGTTTAATAATTTTGTTAACCCACTAGACAGTAGCTTCAAAAGAAGTCTATCATGGTTTAATAATCATCTTTCTTTACTATACTGACTCAAAGAACAACAACAAGCCATCAAATCAAATAAAATACAGCATAATACAGGGAAGGTAAAAAACTGTTCAAACTCTTGCATATTCTTCATTTCTTAACTTTTGAGGTTAGTGCTTCTGTACCTGCCTGACGTTAGCCACCCTCTTGTTAAACTATTCCATCAGAGGGAGGAAAAGCTGAGGGGGTACTTGAAAACAAACAAGAAATTTTGGTTTTCTTTACTAGGTCAACTTATTTGTTTGCTTTGCCAAGCCATAAGGGATTGCTGCACATTAGAACACTGTCACTACATATTGGCTACCGCTCTTAAACCTTGGTTTCGACTATACATGTTGTCTTTTCACAATGTAATAGAAGCAAACAGCAATCTGTCAAAGGTTGTCAGTTAAACTGACTGTTAAAACCACTGTTGTTTCAGCTTCACCAACAAATGTACTTACTAACATTTCCCGAAATTTAAATACAAATAGCAGGGAAGTTTAGACACTTCAACAGAATCTCACTTATTGAGGGGAATGCTGGTTCTGATAAATTGCACTCTAACTTGTCTATCTTGGCTAGCTGAACTTTAGGGTATGATCATTTATATACTTATGTCAGTGATGTGTATTAAAGTACCAGTAACACCAGAAAATGAAAACCGCTATTTGGATTAGCACAATAGCTATTCTACAGCCATGCTGTACTTATGAACCAATCAGCACTGGACTGGGGTTGATAGGCCACCAGTGATCAAACCAATATGACTGGAGAGTTGTTTTCTTAACAGACATAATATGGCTGTAACCATAAGAAAAAGACACAAACCCAAAATAATGCAAATCAGTTAGTCAAGGATACCATTTTTACTAGTACAGTGTAGGAATAACTACCGAGCCAGTCAAATGGGATGTTTTCTCTTTTTTTTTTGGTGTCACTAGTCCTTAAATAGAAGACATAAGGTACGAGAGAGTTTTATAAGGGCAAAATTTATTAATCTTGGAAAAGCCTGATTTCACTTTTCCGAGTTTATTCCTGCGAGATCTCGGAAGTTGCTTGCGGTAAATATCACTAGATTTTTTTCAATCAATCTTTACCAACAGAAACTTTTGATCGAGTTTTTCTATCTCGATTTTTTTGTAAAAAGGTAACCCATACTACTAATGTAAAGTATGGCTACCTTTCCATCGAAAAATTAATTTGAAAAGTTTTGGTCGGTAAATATCGATCAAAAATATCAAGCGTTTTTACCACATGCACAAACAGCTGAGATGTTATCGGGATCAGAGATGTTATGTAATCAGGCTTTTCCAGGTTTATTAAATTCTGCCCTTAAAATTATAGTAATAATAATGAGTTTCATGGTAGGAATCCAGCTTCATATCAGATAATATCCTTATGTACACAAGTCCAGTCCTTCATCAAAAGATGCAGTACTCACTGTAAAAGAACATCTGTAAATTCCCGATTCATTGAAGGAATCTGGGTAGGATAAAGTAGCACTCTCTGCCAGAGCAGGCTTATAAGATATTTTTGGAGTGGTAGTTTTCCTAGCTGACAAACTGTGTACCCTTACTAGACTTTGCAAGGGGGCAACCCTTGGCAAGATCAGGTGCTAAACTTCTAATCTACTGGATTCACCTATGCTATAGTGAATGCAAATAAGAAATCTGACACTGATTTTTTCCAGTTTACAAAAGTAGTTGTGAAAGGCAAGGGTAAAATGTTTTATTGGATATTTTATTGTTTTCATGAGCTTATAAAACAGCAGATGTGCAGTCATCAAATGTACAGTAAATGTACACTGCATAACATATTCACAATAATTATTATTTTCCACATATTGAATCCCAATGTTTTTGGCTTAACACAAAAGTCACAAAGTGTTTTCTTTTGTTAAACATGATAATTACAAAAAAATAATGAATATGCATAGTTTACAATATTAAAACCAAACCGATTCACTGTTTTGTCTATAAGAACAGTTAAACAGATTAAAGAATAATTGTTGTGACACATTATACAAAAAGCTTTGGTTTTGCAAAATAAAAACGACGATTTCTTCTTCTCTAGGGTTGTTTGTCATGAAGGAGAGGGAACATTCAATGTCGTCATTAAATTATTATTTCTGAAGTCCACTCTAGCAGAAAGGAGATCTTTAGCTCAGCGGTAATCATGCTTGATGTGCAGTAATAATAAATAAGTGTGGGCCACATTAATGAAAAAAAATAAAATAAACATGGGTTCAGGGATTTTTCAAATGCTTTCAAGTGTTTTTCTCTACATGATACAAGTAACGCACAACTAGGACACAAATACTTACAGATGTGACATACCTTCAATGACTGCTTCTATTGGAATGCTGTAGAATATACAAAGATGGAGTCCTGTAAGGACGTTGTATTCCTGTGGAATAGCTGTAATGTAATATCAAGATATAATTGGAAATAATCAATTTGTCAGCACTCAAATGATTCCTAAACAACGTTTAAAAAAGTAAAAGTAAACATCATGTGGCAAGCATCAAATTGGTTCATCCCTTGTATTAAATACATGTGCAATCCAGTGCTTTCTATTTAATTCCCATTTTACTTAATATCGCACATTTATGCAATTGGGACTAATTCGGGCACCCACTCTTATAAAAGGATATATTAAAACAAAAATAAAAATGAATTAACATAATAAAAGGTTTTCACTTTACAAGGGAGGTCAACAAACTGGATTGCTAACAGTAGACATTTTCTATATATATGAACAGTGTATATGCAAGGTCAGTAAAGGAGAAATATTTTAAGCCAAAGTATTGTACGTTTACAGTAAAAATGTAGCTCCCATACTGATGGACTTCTTCACAATAAATGAACCTCTTTCCTGGAGATTCTTAATAATCTGATAAATGTTTGATAAAGGGTAATTTTACAAGCAGCAGTGTCCTTGCCTGGGAATGCAAGGAAAAGATGAGTACACATGCTTCCTTGGAGATAACCATGGTTAAAAGAAGAACACAGTGATTTCAAGCAAGAATCTCTCATTTTAAAGCTACCCTGTCCTTGATAACACTTTCTACTCAACTAACGAGAAGATCACTCTATGTTTGGATGATCTGTGTGTTTGGTGGTAGACTTACCTTGTAGTAAATCATCTTGTGTCAAAGTTTTAATGCACTGTAGATGCTAAATAAAAAAATGTCCATTGTTGTAAATTTTAGCATGTAAAGAAGTTGTACAGTTGTACTGTAAATAGTCTCATGTTGTTCTTTCTGTGTTTGAAAAGGTTATGATGAAAAATGTAGACTGTCAAAATCAAAAATAAAACAAATAATATTGTTCAAAAGGTTCAATGTTTTTACAGTTCTGGTGTAAAGATTTGAGAGTGAAACAGATTTAGGTTTTAACAAAGTTTTCTGCTCTAGTTTTATAGTGGCATTTTGTATTAACTTTAGTTTGTTATTAAACAGATGAATTGCAATAAGCTGAAAAGTTATTCTATGCCATGAAAATTAAATTAATTACAAAAACCCTATTTCCACTGAATTTCATCCCTGCCACATGATCATTTCAGTGATCTTCTCTTAGTTGAGGAGAAAGTGCATGCACAGGTAATTCAGCCATTCGGCATGCAACGGAGTCTGTCAAAGGAGAGGATTCTGTAAGGCATTCTACTCCAAATTCAACTGTTTGTCTTCACCAGATCAGAGTGGTGAATTGAGGGGGTTGATGGCAGGGCTCCAGTGCTGCATAAGGTGACATTCATTCTAAATTTGCAATGGCGACTGTGACTAAATTAGTCTACTACTAAACATGAACTAGGTACAAGGTGACATATAAAAATAAGTATTTTTCACTTATATACAGTTAGTGGGATATGATGAGACTGACATCACTACCCTTTACTTGTCGAATTTGCCTCACTCTGAATGACTTCTCATCCTACTATTGAGTGACTGACTACATCTCACTATGCATGCAACTCCATCTATCACTGTCCATTGATTCATGAATATCAAGAAGTGAATTTGCATCTTCTTGATCGTGGTGACATGAACAAATGAAAAGTCACTATGCTAAGAGAACTCGCACTTTAATGAATGACCCCCCTCATGTGTGTATGACTGAATAGGGCAGGGGTCGGGAACCTTTTGGCTGAGAGAGCCATGAACATCACATATTAAGTGTGGCTATGCTCAGCCCCTTATGAATTTGCCGCTTCTGACATCATATGTGATGTTAGTGGCTCTGGATTGGCTGGCAACCCAGAAGCACTGAGAGAGCTATGTCTCTACAGTGCCTGTCAGCATTCAGCTGGTAGCAGTGAGGAGCAGTGTGCGCATGCAAGCACTGCTTGTTACAGTCTGCGAGTGAGATGCAGCCATCAAAAAAGCCACATCTGGCAAACGAGCCATAGGTTTGCGACTCCTAGAATAGGGAAATTAGAATGTAAACATTGGGCAAGGACTGAAGTTAATGATGAGTCTCTAAAACACTGCATAAAAATGTCAGTGCTATTAATAAATACTGTACAATATAATAGCTTTTCCACTACATACACCACAAAGGCAACAGCCACTTGAAACATCAAAAAGAATTGTCCATCATTAACAGGGATGATACCTTAACATTTTTCATTTAGTTTTACCTAAACTGCTGATGGAAACAAAATACAAGAGGATATACAAATTAAAACATTTTTAATATGATAAAAATTAGACATGCCTGATGAATCAGGAACAATTGGGATGGTTTAGATGGCCACCGTTTGACTTAAAAATGTCTTCTGGTGAGCTTAATCTAAAGAAGACTTATTCACACACTTACAAATACAACTCTAGAAAGAGGAAAGCACAACCATATATTAATATAAACTACGGAAAGTCACTGTTAAACACTATATAATATGATAAAAAGTTAAGCAATATGAGATGAGATCGTCTTCAATATAAATTGACCCTGCTGGTCCAAGTACAGGTAAGTACCCTGTAGCACCAAACAGACCCCAGTGGTCCAATACATGTCCCACTAGTTCATAATTCCCCCATTGACCCAAGATTACCCCTATGGCAGCAGATTGACGTCAGCAGTCCTTAAAAGTTCCTCTTTAACCTAGTGCCAAAGAAAAGACCTACTTTGCCTTTGGAGGCTTTTCACCATGAGGACCATACTATGCTCTCAGGGGTGCCACAGAGTTGAAATTTCCCATAGAATTGCAGATTGCCCCACACATCCCTTCTGTTGCATGGCAATAATGATATGGATGGTCTTTTTCAAGACAAAAAGTCATCCAAGTGTGTGAAAATGACCAAATCTACTCCATCAAGAATGGGTTTTTGCCAGTCTCAATCAGGCAAACACTTTCCACTGAAAAAAATAGACAGAACAGTTTTACAGATTAGCAAAAATTATGATATTAATATAATGCCAATATTTCAAACATTTAACAAGTCAAAAAATGTCCACTTTTTTAAATGTTTTTTTTTTTTACTAGTGCGGTGATGGCTTCACTGACAAATATAAAATAATTCCTTTGACTGGAGCAACATTAGCATCCCTGCGTACTCACACTGTTTAGAGTTTTTGGAAACAGTTCCCTTACAACTACCCATGCATATCAGATATTGTTCTGTTTGGAGAAATGGCATATTCATATTTATCTTGTAGATCTTTCTCCTGAATTTCATATTTTATATATAATATTTTATTTATAATATTTCAGAAAATCAACAGAAATCATTGCTTTCCACCAATGTTTACAAACAAAGTATTTGCAAATAAAAGAGTCTAGCAGAAGAAGTTTTTTTAAAAAAGTTTTTATTTTGCTTTTCATTTAAACTGAACAATAGAACAAGAAAACAATTAACAAAAAACAAACTGATAACATTACTGTATGTCAAGCTTTGCGTTTTCACCATTTTGTTAACATTACATCAGGTTTGTTTACACATGGGTTATACATCTTTTCATTACATTTATTCTGTAGTTGCTTTATTAACACTGCTCTAAGTGGGGGGTAATTCTTCCCCTAGGTCGGTGTCTAACCATGTGGACCAGATATCATAGAACTTTTTGGGAGTACCTCTTGTTGCATAAGCTATTTTAAGAATTGGTAGGTTTGTCTGCATCAGTTTAATCCAGTGACTTATATTTGGTGGTTTGGGGCCCATCCAATGCATTATTATTGACTTTTTGGCATAGTATGTTAGTGAACAATACAGTATTTTTCATTTTTGGGTGTGGATTAAGTCATCTATCACCCCTAGTAAACAGTCTTCTGGTGATCTGACTTGTGGGAAATGTAAATTGTCTGCCAGGAATTCTACCACTTGGGCCCAAAAGTCAGAGATGACTGGGCATTCCCATATCAAATGAAAAAACCCTACTTCTGGGGTGAGACACCTTACACATTCGTTAGTGGTTAGTCTATTCATATATTTTAGCTTTTTGGGGGTGATGTATGACTGCTGCAGGCAACTGAACTGTACCAATCTATCTTTGATAGGTATGAGGAATTTGTATGTCATGTTAGTAGCTTCATCCCAGTCATCTCTGGTTAGATCTGGGATGTATTCATTCCATTTAATATACGCTTTATCAAATGGAGGTGGTTGGATAACTAGTATTGATTTATATAGTCTGGATACCAGTTTGTTTGGATCTGTATTCCATAGAACCATTTCTACCAGGTGTTTGTTAATTAATATTGGTTGGTTTGGGAATTGTTTTTTAAGAGCGGAGTATATTTGTATATATCTGAATTCATCAATTCTCTGAGGTGTACATTTGTCCCTTAGTTCCTGTAATGTTATTATTGTGCCATTCGGAATCATGTCAATCAGTTAACTAATGAATACCTCTTTTGGTCCAGTAGGTGACGTCTGGTAAATTGTATAGGGTTGGTAGGTTAGAGTTTCACCATAAAGGAGCGTTTGGTGATATAATTTTGCTGTTGTTTTGATATAGTTTGTAACCTTATACCAGGCTCTTAATGGAGTTGTTAGTGTTTGTAAATGGATTTGTGTATCCCTTTCTTTCTTATATGAATAATTCTTAATTGATTCCAGTGAACCCAGAATTGTGGCCTGAAGTGGAGTTAAGGCTGATTCAGTATCTGGTACAAACCAATTATGTATATAATATAATTGTGATGCTAGGTAATATGCTTTCAGGTCTGGGAATCCCAGTCCTCCCTCCTTCACTGGTGCGGTTAGTGTTTTCCATGATATTCTAGGATTTTTTGCTCCACAAATAAAGGATAATAGTGTGCTGATTATGTTTTTAAAAGTTTCATTGGGGATTGTTGTTGGACAATTTGTTAGTACATATAGATACTTAGGAAGATAAATCATTTTAATAAGATTTATTCTGCCCCACATTATTAGTGGTAATTTAGACCAGAATTGAGTTACTTGATTAAGTTTGTGGGTTATTGGGTTTATGTTATCTGATATATATTCTTTATGGGAATTTCTTACTGTGATTCCTAGGTACTTAAGTGATGTAACTGTTTTTAGTTGATGGTTAGGGGCTATGGGTGTTGTGTCATCATCTATTAGAAGTAGATATGATTTTCTCCAGTTAATTTGTAGACCTGAGTATTCCCCAAAGGTGCTTATAATGGTTAATGCTGTTTGCAGTGAGGAGCTGGGATTGTCTAAGAACAGTAAAATGTCATCTGCATATAAAGCAATTCTTTCTTCGATGTTGTGTAGTTGGAGGCCTTTTAGTTGTGTTGAGGCCCTTATCAGGGCTGCCAGGGGTTCAATTGCTATGGCAAATAATAAGGGGCATCCCTGTGTGGTGCCTCTCACTAATGGGAATTCTTCTGATATGACGTTGTTTACTTTAATATTTGCTTTGGGAGCTTGATATAGGATTTTGACCCATCTAATGAAGTTTGGACCTAGGCCTACTCTGTTCAGGACTTCGAATAGGAAAGGCCATTCAATTGAGTCAAATGCCTTGGCTGAATCTAGTGAGGCTATTATTCTTGTTCCTGTGTTTATATGTTTCACTTGTAAATTAGTGTATAGCCTTCTAATGTTTGTTGATGTTGTGCGGGCAGGTATGAACCCTGATTGATCAGGATGTATAATTGTATGAATTACTTTGGCTAATCTGTTTGCCAGTACTTTTGCTAGAAGTTTGACATCTGAGTTCATTAGTGAAATTGGTCTATAGGAGTCTGTACGTGTTGGATCCTTACCCTCCTTAAGTATTAGTACTATGGTTGCTAGGTAGTGGGAGGTGGGTAATGCTCCTGTCAGGTGTGATTCATGTAGGACCTTTAATAAATTAGGAATAGCTATGCTTGCCATTGTTTTATACCAGGCCGAAGGAAATCCATCTGGGCCTGGAGTTTAATTTGCTGGGGTTGCTGCTAATGCTGTTATTAACTCTTCTTCTGTAACTGGACTATCTAGGTATTGTGTTTGTTCTTTTTCCAGGGTATTGAGTTTAATGTTGTTTAAGTACTGGGTTAGCTGTTGTTGTGTTTTGGTGAATTTAGTTGCATAAAATACCTTGTAATAGTTTGCAAAGAGTTTTGCAATCTCTTCTGAGTCTGTAATTTTTTCTCCCTTGTTATCTTGTATTGCTGCAATTGTAGTGATTGTGGTGTTTGTATTGGCTAGGTATGCCATTAGTTTGCTTGGTTTGTCAGCACTTTGAAAGAAGCTATGTCTAGTATATAGTGTTTTTTTCCTTGTGAGTTCTGTATGGAGCAGTTCTAACTTTTTTTGAGCTTTTAGAAATATTGAATATGTATTTGTGGTTGGTTGCTGTATATATTGTTGTTTGGCTATGGTTAATTGTTTCTCTGCCTCCTCGATTTCACTTTTGTTTTTTTCCTTACTCCTGATATTAAGCTAATTAATGTGCCCCTTAGGACTGCTTTGGATGCATCCCATGATGTTTGTAGAGAAGTTGATTCACTCTTGTTTTCCCAGTACTTTGTGTATTCCTCTAGTGCTGGTTCTCTTATTTGGTCATTAGTGAGTCATAGTGGAGATAATCTCCATGAATAGACCTGATGAGTAGTTTGTGGTTTGAGTGTTATTAGGATAGGTGAGTGGTCTGAATGACATCTAGGCAGGTATGCTATATCTGCTATTATATGTTGTGATATTTGGTTACCTATTATGTGGTCAATTCTGGAAAGGGTTTTGTGTGTGAGTGAGTGGCATGAAAAGTCTATTTTCTCAGGGTATTTGTTTCTCCATATATCTATTAATCCATAACTTGTGCATTGTTGGATCATGACTGATGGGCCTGACTTTGGGGAATTTAGTTTATCCAGTTTATTGTCTCCTTAGCAGAAGAGGTTTAGCATCTTTACTGAAGGTGGACAACCCATTTAATATTAATGTTTCATGGGTACAATATTCTGAACACCAGCCACATGTTATTTGATTGTAAGTTTTTAACGAGGATAATTTAGATATTGTAAGCCAGGATCCATAGCATTTTTCTACAGGGTTTAGACAATGAAACTGATACACCAAGCATTTTAGTGTGGGAGTTTTCATGGCTAAATTGGATCAGTCTGGTGGCCAATTTTCATTAATTGCACATTGTACCAGTAAGAGCAGAGTGTGAAGGTTCAATTAGCAAGGTAAGAGCACAGTTTTGCTCAAAATATTGCAATGCACATAACATTATGGGTGACATACCAGAGTTCAACAAAAGACAAATTGTTGGTGCACGTCTTGCTGGCACATCTGTGTCCAAGACAGCAAGTCTTTGTGATGTATCAAGGGCCATGGTATCCAAGGTAATGTCAGCATACCACCAAGAAGGACGAAACACATCCAACAGGATTAACTGTGGACGCAAGAGGAAGCTGCCTGAAAGGGATGTTCAGGTGCTAACCTGGATTGTATCCAAAAAACATAAATCCACGACTGCCCAAATCATATATATGTGTATTTATATATATATATATATATATATATATATATATATATATATATATATATATATATACAGTTGAATATGTCATTCCCAAGATGAATTGATGCTGTATTGGCCACAAAACGAGGCCCTACACCATACTAATAAATTATTGTGGTCTAAAATGACAGGTGTTTCAGTTTCATTGTCCAACTCCTGTATGTGCTTACATAATTTCATGCAAGATGATATGCAATAATCTTCTCAACATAAAACAAGTGAACATGTTTTGTAAGAATATAGCTATATGTTTAATGGTATTAAATAAAAAGACTGTGTGTGGTTTAATTGTTCACCACTGCATGTTTTGTTTGTATAATTACACAGATCCACTTAAAGTTGTTTGCTGTCACAGCAAGACATTATCTTCTGATGCCTGAATAGTAATGTGTATCTTTCTTCTGTGTTATAAGAGTTTAAGCTTCCAGCAGTTTTATTAATAAACATCCATTCATTTATTCCCACAGTGAATGCACATTGCTGAAATATAATTGATACATTCATTCTTAGTTTTTATATATATTGGTTTAATTTATTCAAAGTGGTAATGGCACTTATAGGGTCTTTTACCATGTTTAAGATTATAAAATGTGTTCTTACATATTTGGCTTCTGTAAATTTAAAAAAAAAAAATCCTGAATCCTTGTCATGTAGGTTCTGCTTTAACAGCATTATTGCCTGTGTGGCACCTCTATCCACTGTATTACAGAAAATGTAGTTCTAGCGAGTTTGACATGTAGCCTGTACCATTTGCTTACTCACTGAAATCATATAAATACTACTCCTGCCACTATACTCCCTTTCATTTAGTAGAGTCTGTAGAGTTGGGTGACCAGAAATTTGTATTTATTGTGAACTGATTTGAAAAATAGGGAGGCAGTTTGGTTTAAATGGTGAACTGGTCAGTTTTTTACCAATACTAATACAAATGCACTATAGCAGGGGTCGGCAATCTTTGTAGAGGAGGGGGGCCATTTCACTCCCTCCTCCACCATTGAAAAAGTCTTCGGAGCCGCAAAGCGGGAGGAGCGCCTACGCTCTCGATCACATGACCTTTGATGTCCCTTCACAAGAGATGTCAAAGGCCATGGGTGTGTGGGAGGGCAGCTACTCAGAGCCGCGGTTTGCCGACCGCTGCTCTATAGCAATATATCTTTGCTTGAAGGTTGTTATAAACCAGTGCAGCTAATTAACTGTCACCCATGTGCCATGTATAGTGCCATGGCAATA
>WMED01016336.1:0-13345 GCA_019650415.1 Pipa parva
GAGAGAGAGCAACAAAACATACAGCCCTTTCAAAGCCAACATGTTCTTCCCTTGGGGAAACAGATCAATAAGACTTCTCCATCAAACATGCTCCTTTTAATGCTTCATTAATACATCATGATACTCTAAAGAGCTGTAGGAATACCTCTTGCATGCAGCTTTATTTTAACCTATTTCTATTCAATTTGTGGTAGGCACAGTTCCCATGGAAATGCAAACTTAATGACTAAGTTATTAAACAGGACTGATGGTTAAATGTTGACATATAATAAGAGCTCTTCTATTTATGTCAAAGATTAGTATCCAAGAGATAAAATGAAAGCTTACATAGAATGTATCTATTCCACTTTTCTTTGTATTCTAATATTAAGGAATAGAATAATTGTCTTTTTTTTAAGGCAATACTGCTTAATACAAGCTTCTATGGAATCATGCATTCTAAACAATCATATGCTGTCCTACAAGTAACCTGGAAATAAAACCAAAAATGTCAAAAGGTCAATGAAGAAGATAAAATCAATTAAAGACAAATATTCTATTATTACCCTTAAAGTGAATGTCACACATTCATGTACCTACAATTATAATGGCAGTAATATTAAGCACTAGGCTCTGAATAAAACTAGAACAACAGACTCTAGCACGGTTTTACTTACATTGAGAGCCTAGCCCTAATAGCACTGTAATAACAGCAGGACAAGGATGTACCGTTTCCCCAAAAATAAGACATCCCCCGACAATAAGACCCAGTGCAATTTTTTTTTCAAGCAAAGAAACACAAGGCCTCCCCTGAAAATAAGACCTAGTTGCAGTAAAGTATGAGAAATATACAGTAGTGGTAACTTGTTTCTTGAAAATAAGACATGCCCCGAAAATAAGACCTAGCGCGTCTTTAGGAGTAAAAATTAATACAAGACCTTGTCTTATTTTCAGGGAAACACAGTATCACAAACATTTTAGTATGAGATCACAAACCTGTTTTGATATGTTTTTCTGTATTAAGGTCTTATAAATGATCTGTTTCACAAACACATTACAGTAGGATTTATCTTTAATAGTAAACTGTCACATACACATTGTGGTAGGTTTATCTTACATAGTTGACTAGTACAGGCAAACTTGTAATTGTTTGCTAAGGTCAGGGAGACACTACAGTAGTGTCATGCTTGGCAAAAGTTTGGTGAAAATCTGTCCATAACAGAGTATATATGGAGCACTAGCACTGATCCTTTTTTATTTTATGTATATATTTTATCTTTATTTATTCATGTTTAATATCTGTATTTATCTATTGTATTTGATTCTCTATTATTTATTTATCTACTGTATTTATGTATATTGATCTATTTATTTGTATTTATTGACCTATGTTGCAACACATTCTACAGCTCTTATTGTCCTGTGTAAGTAAGTCTTCCTCCCATTTAGATTGTTAGCTCTACAGGGCAGGGACCTCCAACCTCCTGTGTCAACCGCAACCTAGCACTTAATTTGATGTATCCTTGTGATATTTTACTTGTATTGTTTACTGCACTTTTCCCATGTCTCTATTGTACTTGTGTTGCTGAATTGTACAGCGCTGAGTAAAATTGTGGCGCTTTATAAATAAAATTATACATACATACATACATACATGTAAAATGCAGATATATGGCCATATTTGAGAAACTTCCTACCTTTACACCAGCAGTGCTTCATATTTTTATCTCAAGTAACATGAGTATGGTTGCATACCCACATATTACATATACTGTATATAGTTACAGTATATGTCTTTCTTTTCTTTCAGTTTCAGGGAGTAAGTCTCCTTTTATAATGACCACCTAACAGCTGCTATCAAAAAATCTATATTTTCAGACAATTTGAAATATATTCATTTAAAAGACATTTCTTTGATTATCCTTAATGGAAAGCCTGCCTAATATCCATATCTTATTTTCTTCTTTACATAAATATTAAAGGCACATTCTTACTTAAATTCTATTGAAACAATATTTTGGTGTACACATTATTCTCGGTTTTATCATGCACTTTATTGTGTAAAGTTTATTCATTCAATTGCTTGTCAGTGACAAATGGCTACCATAATTGATGATATAATATTATATCCATACTCCTTTCTTCAGCATACAAACACACATATGCATTTATAAAATAAATGCACAGTTATGTTGAAAATGACAACTATTTGAGGAGAATCTCCTTCAATCAGTTTACAGTAAGACTACAAGTGCTACATAAGGGGCGGCAACGTAAAGTCAATATTAACCCCCAAAATTGAAGCATCTTTTATATGTGGGACAGGGGGACTTTTAAAATCAATTACTTAACATACACACAACCCACCTATTTATCCATATTTGACTAGAAAACATACACAAAGCAAAACGTCAAAGTACATTGATTGGTCTTAAGTGCTACAGATGAAAGCAAGGAACCATTTACATAAACCCATAAGTCATCTCATGATTAAAATTGTTTTAGTGGAACTGCAGTGCAGTCTTCAAAAACTGCCTGATGTGGATTGCTCAATAGATTTTTCTTTCTAAATCTTTCCCCCAGCACAGCTGGAAATTCATTTTGCCATCTCCACACTCTGATATTAATCAAATATATCATTTGTTTTTTGTAACTGTGCTGACATGCTAATCAGTATCTGAAAAGCAAGAAACCTTAAACTCTACTTATTTTCGAAAGGAAAAAAAGCTTAAATAGCCAAGGGCAATTTTCAGCTTTCATCTTCTGCTCTTAAACTGTTATGATACATCATGATTTTCCTAGTTATTCAGGTATTACTGACATAGTGCAGCTACCTAGATGCATTTTTAATACTTTAATCCAATTAATTTTTTACATATGTACTCTCCTACTTTCAGGATAAATAACAGGAGAGCAGGAACTTTACATAATGAAAAAAATAAAGCTGCTTAGCAAACTAACCATCTCAGAAAAGGATTCTTAGTAAACAGGCAAATTAGAATTTTTTTCTCTCTACATTCTTACTAAAATAAGAATTGGAGGATTTTGTCCACTAGTCATTTGTTTATCAGCTGACTTTAAATTCTACTACTTCCTTACCAACTGGAAATGCTACTTCTAATGGGTCAACTGGTCCATCTCTATCCTGAATTCTACATGACCATCAATGCACCAAATAACCTACCTGACCCAGAGACAGCTCTTCCTAATTCTGGCCTTTTGTTAAAACTACCTTATCTGGTTTCTTGTTTAAATATTTAAAGTTCTCAGCTTTTAATTGGTAGAAATATGTCCAGTTGTTTTCATTGACCATAATGTTTTCTATATTAGATCTGTTCATAAGTCCATTTCACAGTGCAGCCCTCACTATACTGTCTCACAGTAGTCCATTTATTTTTCCAAATGATTTTTTTAGTGCATTAACAATGCCTTCTATATGTTTTGATTGAGCAAGCTAAATGTTTTACCTTAACCATAACAGTCTGGTCAGTAATAGTACTGGTCATGTCATTGATGGCTCTGAACAGCTGTAACAAAGACTCAGTAAATTCAGCTTCGCCTTTATCTTCATAAAGTCTATGTTAAAAAAAAAAAAAAAAGAGATGTTTAGAAAAGGTGTCAAAACCACAGAAAGCTTTATAACATTTACTAAAGACATTTCTTGATTTATTTTTGTCAGATGAACTAAAAAGAAAAGAAATTAAGATTTTACAACCATGCAGTATCTTCAAACAGTGGTTCACAAAGAAAGTTTTTATCATATATAATAATGCTTCCAGCAGGCAAATATCTTGGGAGGAGAAAGCTATCAGGAGTATAAAAGATATTTGCAACATGGGAACTGGAAGTCCTTATGGAAACTTCTACAAGTACTTGAACTATGTGCATTATAATGCAATCATATGTATTAGAACATGGTTACCCAACACTAATTTAATTTGGATGTGGCTCACATAGACAAAAGTTTAGGGACATCTACTTTAAATAATCTTATCTTCAACAGCCACAGACAATCTGGTTTACTCTCTCAATGTGGTTATTTGGTTGAACTGTACCAAATAAACTAAGCTCAGAGTAATAAAGACCAAGTTAGATGTGGGCATAAATAGTTAAAGTAACGCAAAAAGGTACTTGAGAATTACCAATGCACATAAAGGTTATATTTGCTGCACTCCAACAAGAGTAAAAACATACCTTAGCAGTACCTTACAGCTGTAGCAGTAAACAGGGGCATGGAAACCTTACTGTTTATTACTACCCTAGCCTATTAAGGGACATGTTACCAGTACAATTTTATTCACCAAAGTCACAGTGATTAAACATCAGAATTGTTGCTTTTACTGCTGTGATCTAAATAAGGATTATCCTTTAACAACATTTGCTTGTTTAAGGTTAGGTTCACACTAGTGTATTATGGGCTGCACAAAATATGCTAGTAAGAAAAAGAAAAATACAGCTCAATGCAAGCCGATAGCACTCACCTAGTTCCGGACACACTAATGTATGATGCGCATACGCTGGGTCCGCAATACTATGTGTTGCATTTTGACTGGCGTATGATACGCCGCACCCAAAATGAGACCGCATAGGAAGTGATGTGAATGCTGAGGGAGAGTTCACACTGCAGCTGGTAAGTACACAGGAAAAATACGCTCTGCAAATTTTTCTTTTTTTTTTTTTTCCGTCACACTAGCATATTATGCGCTGCGCATAATACGCTAGTGTGAATATAGCCTTAATGAGCCCTTCTATTTTTACAGAGTACTTCTATGGTCTTGTTTACAGATAGCACAGATGCTCTTTCATCCTAGCTTGCCGTTACCATCTGAGTAAGACTGTTTGTTTAGAATATTTTGAAGCAGCAACTATGTTGCAGGAAAAATTCACAGCTAAATTTTTGTTCAACATTCATAGGACAACAGATAATTACAAGTAAGGGATATAGCTATCAGCCACAATTTCCAATCTTAGCTGATATCTTGCCCTCAAAATAATAGTGATCTGAGCCAAACTGGAGCTCTCCGAGTTGGTAGGAGACTGTAATGTAGGCTCCTCAAATCAGATCCTTCAAAACATGATCTTGGTGGATTGTGATTGGAGGAACGAGAATGTCAATGTTTTCATGGCCACAAGCAGCAGTAATAAGTGCGGTTTATGGCCTGAAAAAAAAACTGCGTTGCAGAGCTGGGATAATAAATACTTACTGGATAAACAAGATTCTGGATCGCACAATAAATTTAAAAATATATTCCAGTGCTTTCATTGCCTTGAATAACTGGTCAGAGTTCTGAGGTTTATCAGCATTTTCAACATAGTTTTTTAATACTTTTGTAAGTTTCCTGGAAAAACATAAAATAAACAAGATGGTTAAGCACTAGAAGTATTGACAAAATTCTAGGGACACTTCGCTATGGGCTGATGTGTTAGATGAGAACTACTTTAAAAAATAGGATGCCATACTCACTATACAGGACACATGCAATGACTTTAAACTTCATTATTATATACATGTATAGCTTAATAGCCAAGATTATTTACTTTGATTAACAAATATAAAATATTTCTTAAAAATTGTTAAGATATAAATACCTACAGAAGCAGTGAGCTGTTACACTAAGTCACAATTTTACCTTGTTTCTTACCTTAAACTTCTACCACAAGTCTAGCAGTCACAAACCCAAAATAAAGGAGCAGGTGTAAGCTAAACAAACTAAAAACTACATCAATTTTCTTGTAAATATTTTAGTGGAAACATTACTGTGAAACACTAATTTTTTGGGAAATGTGTCCATCTAATATTAGTGAACCACCATACCCATTTACCTGGTTCATTAGTAGACCAGTAATTCCAAAAAGTAAAAATCCCTATTTGGACTGGCACTGCAGTTATTTAAATACAGTACTGTGTAAAAACTAAAAACGCTGTCTCTAAAAGGTTTAAAATGTAAACTGTTTGTAAGTGCATGTTAAAGGACAACTAAAGCTTGATTTTGTCTAGGGGTGATTCCTAAGGGGGGGGGGGGGGGGGGGGGGAATACTTACCAATTCACCACCTTCACTCCATCGCAGCCACCTGCTTCAAGATAGACTATATTCTTTTCTTCTGCTCCAGCGCCACAGTACTCAGTGCTGGAGTGAAGGAGGCATTTCTTCCCTCTCCCTTTATGATTCACACAAGCACAAAAAACCCCTAGATATGGCATTTTTTGGTATTACTATTCTTTTAAGATGCCCACACTATCCATCCCTCACAGTCACAAGATATTCATTAAAGCATATACTACTTGCAACAAAACCTCTGTCGTATATATTTTAAAGGCTATTCTGAATTTGTAAGACCATTCCCTTTAGTGAAAATCCAGTAACATAAATTATGTAAAAGAAATTGTTAATCAAGTAACAAATTTGATCAGTCTTCGTGCACCTTTTAAGTATAAAATGTTTCCCAACTGTGAAGGCAAATTTTGGAAGCTTGGAAGTACCAAACTGGGAGAAATGACTCCTCTATAAACATTCTGGATATGGACATTAAATACAAATATTCCAAGTGGGCTTAAAAAAATGGATATCCTGAAAATACTGTACTTTCTTTTCTTTTTTTTTTAACTAGAATAGTTGCTGAATTTTGAGGAACTGACTTTGTCTCTCTGTACACAGGCATAGAAACTGAACAGATCACCTGTCATATTTTATTAAAAGGTAGCTTCCAATTACATTGGTTAAAAACAAGACCATGGGGGTGGAGCAATGTAAAAACCAAAATTATCAACCTGTTTCATGTCATTGTTAGAGCATGTATCTTATAAAATACAGCAGAAGAGTTAAAGAAACAATGTACAAGAAAAATTGAAAATAATGTTTCACGTGTCAATGTGAACTATGTACATAGTTATTGTTTAAATGACAATTCTATTGTATGTTTTACCTGTGCAAATTGTCACAATAAAGAATTGATTATTAAAAAAAAAAAAAAAAAAAAAAAAAAAAAAAAAAAAAAAAAAAAAAAAAAAAAAAAAAAAAAGGTAGCTTCCACTTATCCTTACATTTTGTGCAATAATATGTTATTGGGTAATTAGTCCCAGGCTAGGATCTTTTGTGTAGATGACCAAGGCTAATTTAAGCATCTGAATTAGTAAATGCCCTACATGGGCCACATTTTCAATGCATGGATTACGGTTATTTATTTTTCTCTGTACACTGACTCATACAGACACCTGAACTAGAGAAACCACAACTACCTGAAACATGTCTTATATACTTTCAATTAAATATCTGAAAGGAAGTTGCAGTCTACATTACAGTTGGGTACTTTGCATCAAATATTCATATATATTCACACACAGATATTTATACACACGTACACATACACATGATGTGAATCAAAAAGGGATTATCCCTTGAAATGGAAACTAAGTAAGTGGCCTACATTGTTCATATTCTCCATTAATCTATTATGTCCTCCTTTCTTTAGCATAAAGAGCAAAAAAGGAGTACATATTACACAGGGTTACAAACGGAACTACATCTTCATCTACAGAGTGAGGCAGATGGCTATTAATCCAGTTTTTGCTAGGATTATGCTCTCAGAAATCACCCAGATATAACAATACTGAACCCGTAGATAACTATGCAGTGAACACCAAGTAGTTGCTTTAAAGAGGAAATAAATACATATTTTGGGCTACCTGGCCACACGCACTGGGGGACCTTTCAAAAGCATATAGTGTTACAAATTATAAGTCAAAATGTTGAGAAACCATGGCAACAATCACTTTGTGCTTTTTTTTCTATAGGTGACTTACAGCTGCAGAATGTCTATGGTGTATTTTAACAAGGTAAACCACCTGTGAACAATTTGTAAGGTATTATAAAGAATGGTCCACCACTTGTCATTTTACAGAGTGGAAAAAAAACATCTAGTGTGCCACTGCTAAAAAATATACCTTACTGCACGTGCACATGTATTAAAGATCTCCCTTATGAAAATGGTTAAGATCATTATGCAATAAATAACACATTAGCAGACCTATGTATAATCATGGTAGGTTTAAAAATAGACAGTTTTTGCAGTTGGTTTAAAGCTACCTTGCAGTATTTTAATGGTCTGCATCATCAAAAAAACTTTAAGGGACACAAAAGCCTGTAGAAAAAAAAAAAAAAAAGGCTTTCTATTTATTGCCATCTTAGTATTGAGTACAAGAAGTATTAAAATGGCAGATCTAGGGTTACTGATTTTGCAAAATAAATCGCAGGAATAGAAAAAACAACCTCTTGGAACAGAGGTTACCAGCTAGTCATAGCCCCTCCTCCTGTTACTTCTGAGCTAAGCAGATTTTGACTGTGTTTGAGCCATTTTATGCTGCTTTTTTGCAGTTTTTCAGTCTCTCATAACTGTGTTGCACTTAGTTTCCTGAAGAAAGTAAATTTTAACTAGTTTCAGGAGGGGGAGCATTCTCAGTTATTGAGTTTATCCCTTGACTAAGTGGGAGGGGCTAGAATTAGTTTAAAACCTCTTCTCCAAGTGCTTATTTTTTCTACTATTCTACAAAATCGGTAAAGCTAAACCTGTCATTTTAAAATTTGCTGTACATAATACTAAGTGGCAAATAAATAGAAAACGGTTTGTTTACAGGCTTAAGTGTACCTTTAACAGGGTTAAGTTATTTGAATACTTAAAATTGCACTAATTTTTGACTAAAATCCAAATAGGAGAATGCACTTATTGTGATTTTCTCTAAACAAGGCCTATATGGAACATATCTGTTTTGCTTAAAAATCCAAAGTAAACAACATTATACTATATTATATTTATTAAACAAAAAAATCATACATACGTGTATGCCAAAGTTGCACTGAAATGCTTCTTAATGTAAGTCTCTAAGACCGGATTAAAGTGTTGAAACTTTCTGTCAGCAATTAGCCCAATGATAAACACCTAAAATAACAAGATTGAAAACAAAACATATGACCATAAACACAGATTGCAAATTAAGCTAAGCATTATCTAGTGCTTAGGTAGAATTTTTTCATTCCTTGGTCTACATATACTTGGGACAGTAGGATCAGAGCCATATTAGGTAACCACTGGGAATGCTCCTCTTTTAGCCAACCCAATAGCACTAAAACTATGCTGCAATACATAATACGGTTGCATTATATTTATGCGATGTATAGCAAAATTAGATCACATTTGTACAGAATATTAATCACTGCAATGTGATATTATAATTTTGGATATATGTTGAAAAATACAAAAAACTATTGCTTTCTCTTTTATATTTTCCTTAATTTGCCAGATATGAAAATGAACCATATAAATTATACACCAAATACAATTAAAACTCATTTCCATATAATCTGCATCATTTCGAAAGTTTAATATTTTACTGGGTTGTTTTTTTTGCCCCAGTTATGAATACAGTTAATAGCTTACTGGGTGGTGTTTATTCACAAGATCAAAGAGATGAGCCAATACAAAGCTATGAAAATCAGAGCTACAACTTTACAGTTAGCACTGTTACAATTTCTGTTTAGTAACAATGGTTATGTCAATACAACTTAGATATTTCCAGTCAATATCCTTTGTCAGTGCTTATTTTGGCAATGATTTGGTCATTTTGAGCTAGGTAAAATATTCTCCTAACTTTATGTAAACTCTCGGCTGGGGAATGTTTTTGCGCAGGAAAACAGATTGAGACGAATGGGATGATTTCTCAGCCCATAGTATGAGCCATCTATTTTATCTTTTTGTCTGCCTGATTAAGTTCAGATATTCAGTTGAAAAGAAACCTTGCCTGTAAAAACGGTGTCTATTTCACCTTGCCAATATGTGGGATAGATCGGGCTGCATGAGACAACAGCCTGCTGCATACACTTCTTTGGGTAAAAAAAAATGAATCTTTTCTTTGAAACTGCTGCTTTATGTAGGGAACTGCCATTAGGAGGCCCAGCAGGAGCCAGAGAGCACTGTCTGAAGTATAGTTAGAAGCTCAACTAAAAAAGATTTGTATTTCTCATGTGTGCTTGTTCTAAAGAGTGGACAAAACCACTACAAAACTATGTACAAAGGCATACATACAGAGATAGGAAGGTGCCCCCTTTGCTATAATTTAGGTACTATTTGAAGGAGTTTACTTAAAAATGAAAGAGCCACTAAACCTAAAATAAATCTTCAGTTGTATAAAAGAGGTTGAAATCCCATTCATACTTTTATATGTAAACAGTCCTGTATCTATATAAAATTTGAGATATTTGATATTACGTTGGTTATGTAGCTGAATGCAACATGCTACTTTATTATCAGCCATTTTAGGTTAGTGACAGGATCACACTAGTATTAGGGGATCCCTGTACTTTTACCACCTGCTAAGTACAGTAGTAATTTGGCTTCCTACACAGGTTAATTCTCTTAATTGGAAATTTGGGGGATTGGCAATACTTAAAGTACTTTCTTGCAGAAATGGAACAAACAATATATGCAGAGTTTCAACAAACAAGTCACTAGATTGTAGCAAATTATATGAATGGATAAAAAGTGGTAAAAGAATTATACTCCCATCACCATTGTGGCCTCTAGCTGAAGAGCAAAGGCAGACTGCTCCAAACCACTAGCTTCAAAATGATCCGTATACCATTAATTACTCTAAGAGATGCTGGAAAAGTCTGGGTGCAGTGCTTTTTTAACAGGATTACTGACCGGCAGTCTTCAGAGAATAAGTATAGTGTTTTAATATGTATTCCTAAAACCAATATCATTATTAATATGACTTGTAAAAAATAACATTCAGTGGTTCTAGAACTGTTATAATAGGCAGTTATATATGAATTGGTGCAATGAGTAAAGTAGGTGTGGGTTACTAAATCTGCTGCTGAATGAAATGACAAACATACTACTTTGCACATATAGCACCATACAAAATCCCTTAGTATGTTATGTGTGTACATAATACTTAAAACAAACAAAACTAAAATAAGAAAAAAAAATTGCCATTGTCTTAGATTTTAACTATTTTAAGTATACTTTACATAAAAAGGTAAAACTCTCTGTAGTTTAAAAGGTGTATGTATGTATATATTTATTTATTATGAAAAGGAGGCAGCAGCAAATACAGTGAGCAAAAACTTATACTAAGTTATATTATGGACAGGTTGTAGCTTATAACCTGTAATTTTTATTTTAATTTGTTTTTAATTAGCTCATGAACATAAAACAGGTAGTGTTTATATGCTCACCAATGCATCAAATACCAATATATCAAAGGTTTCACTCTCTGAATTTTCCATGATGATGTTAAAAAGTGCATCCAGTGTGTCCTGTAGGAACTGAAAAAGAAAACATCTCGTGAATCTCTGGAAAACCATCATACAACAAATGTAAATATCCCTAGAAGAGTGAATTTTAGCTTCCAAGTCTATGATTTCAACCAAGCTAGGAGGTAAAACTTTAGGTGAGCAGACATGTCTAGCAAAGGAAACTACAGGCACCCCAGCACAACCATAATAATTAGTTGCTCAGTTTGTGTTCCATCATTAGATTAGGAAATCCATTGCAAATGAAATTACTTATTGTACTCTATATTCTATACTTTGAGACATTAAACAATTTACAGTCATAAATAAATTGCAGAGAGAAAGGTGCATTTTTTGAAAGACCGTAAAAAAGGAGATTTTATAAAACTTACCGTTACATCTCTTTCTCTCCACATCTCTTGGGGGACACAGGACCAAGGGGTAATGCTCCCACCCGGTGGAGGCATAACACTAGAATAAAGAATCTCCTCCCATTACGCTTTACCAACCAACACAGGAAGAGAATATCCAGTTTGAATAACAACTAACCCAGAAAAAGTAAACATATCAACCTTTGAACAAGAAACGAACACTCTGAAGGGTGGGTAACCCGTGTTCCCCAAGAGATATGGAGAGAAAGAGATTTAACGGTAAGTTTTACAAAAATCTCCTCTTCTCTTAGGGGACACAGGACCAAGGGGACATACCAAAGCAGAACCAAAACAATAGGGAGGGAAAATAGATAGTACATTAGCAGGCAAAAATAACTCCTAAGATATTGAGGCTACTGCCGCCTGCAATGCCTTCCTCCCAAGACTGGCTTGCTGAGAAGGAAACAAGTCCACTCGATAAAATTTAATAAATGGAGAAGGCGATGTCCAAGTAGTAGCTCTGCATAGCTGATCCACAATTTAAAGAGAATCAGATAAAGTCTGTTCAGGACGACATACAGTCATTACAGCAATCCTTATCCCAGAATGAGCAGGATGATCTCTTTCATACACTCGATGAGCAATTGGAATAAAAAAATAACGCATATGAGGAGAAAATCATTGAGACTAAGAAGCGCAAGTTCCAACGTGATGAGGCTGATTACGAGGTTGACAGGGTTTATGATTGGAGACCTCGACGCCCTAGACAAAGATCAACCCCTTTAAAGCCCATACTTAAGAGGAAGAGCCACAGAAGCGTCACTTTTTCTGACGCCAGTGACAGCGATTTGGAGAATTTATCACGCTCTTCTATAGGTTCGGTTAATGGGCAATCTTCATCCCCTTCGTCTTCTTCTTCTTTTTTTCACATGGACCAACACGACACCTGGAGGTCAAGGAACCAGACATATACGCCCAGAACAAGAAAAAGAAGATTCATATCAGAAGAGGTGGACACAGACACAATAGGAGATCAAAGGGAAACTCTTCCCGTGAGGCGAGCGAGGACATTGGTAAAGAAGACGGACCGACAATAGTCAACCTATCTGGTCATGTACTTACTACTACGGAAACAACGCTTTTGGAGAAAGGTTTGGGGTTCAGCCCATCTTACCACTTTAACCTTTTTAACACCCTGCTAGATATAAATAGGTTTCTAAGAAAGATTGTGTTAAAGAAGCATTTCCTTAGTATTGATGTTGATGGTATAAAGCCTTTAGAGAATGGCTTAGAAAATGGTATTGAGAATTGCACTGTAGGTGATATGGTAATTAAAACTGATTATATGCCAGAGATACTTGATAGCTACGGGGATCAGATATGTCTAAATGATTTATTTGATTTAGAAATGGAAAATCATGATCCTTTGAATGCTCAGGAGAAGCCCAATATTGAGAATAACACTATTTTGAGACCACGGGTTCCAATTAGGAGCAGATCAGATTTCTATCCGGTCCATGCTAGGTCCCCTTCCATCACGAAATACCAACAAGTGGTGGAGGGTGACCTCATGGAACTAGATAGAAGTCTTAAGAAGGACAGATGTTATAATACATATCATAATCTTACCCCTATGAAAAGACAGTCACTAAAAACGATTAAACAGGACAAGTCCATTGTTATCAGAGAGGCTGATAAAGGGGGTT